>JANVCK010096214.1:0-11850 GCA_026546655.1 Epizoanthus illoricatus
CCTTCGTCAGAGCAAGTGGGCTCTGACGAACGGCTAGCGCTCGAATCGTCAGCCGAAACCTTTCACCCACATGGTGAAAAACATATCAACTTTTTGTTGATCAATCCCATCATTGGATATAGATACCCAAGGACGGATGGGTACTCCCAAATTTCTATGACCCACAACCGCTTCCTGGTTGTAATTAGGCCATCCCTATAAAATGTTTCCTTTCCCATCGCCCGACCAACCCACTTGTTTTTAAAACTCAATGTAAAGAAAACACGACCAATCCATATTTTTCAAAAGGGCTTTATCACACTCATTTGTATTTTTTAGTTTCCCTGACTGACTCGACTTTGTGAGGCAGAGGGCAGTGGGAAATGAAACATTCTATGGGAATTGCCTTATTAGAATGTGTATAACACAGGGTAGGTATGATCTAAAAAGTTAGCTTTTTCAATACTGCTGCTCTAACTGAAACTTCACCATCCTACACCCTCCCCCCTAATAGTCTTCTGGAAAAAATGCAGAACAAAAAAGATTTTAATCAATTTTTAAAACGGGGAATGTATGTCCATAAAAATTGGCTTTTTTGACAGTGGTTGTGGTGCTTGATGAAAGTTGTTTGCTTTCTTGACCGAAATGAAAAGAGAGGCCTGTGAACCATGAAACTGTTTGTACCTATCCGCCACCCTTGGACTGCCTCGCTGAAAACAACGACAACACAAACGCTACTGTTCATTATCTTTGTTGTGGCGACACATTGGGAACTGTATACAATAGTAAGAACATGGCATTCTACATGTAAAGAAAGATAAAACAGCATAAATTTACAAATCTTATAAAATAAACTAGATCATTAGTTTAGCAAGTAAGAATTTTCACATTACTTTCCTACACGCACGTTGTATGTCTGTAGTGTGGCACGCTAAAATACATACTTTACAGATTTTAAATATCAGATGTCTCTTCGGGGTATAAATACAAGAAATCTCCCTTGCTGACACCTGACAAATTTAATATCTTTGTTTTGCAACCTTTGGGTGATGTTTATAGTACAAATAGCATCCAATCCATTTCTAATACATGTTAATTTTATCGTTCATAACTATTATTAAAATTCCCTTTAACTTCGAATCGGACATGAAATAAAATGGACACTAGCACTAAAACCCATAATCTTGAATAAACAATTACTTGTGCCCCGGTGATATGTACATTACACTATTTGGAAGTCGTAAATAGTGACAGTTTGAGAGAACAAAAGCCAAAGGAACAAACAACACTCAAAAACATTATCTTGCTGAGGCACAAGTTAAACTTTCAATTTTTCTTGTCAGTAAAATGGAGGAATTTCTTACTACGACTCTACATAGCTTAATTTTTCTATTCACCACTACTTCCACCATGGAACTTTGCAGAAAAGTTGAACAGCCTAACTCAAAATACATTGCGATTATTATGTGGTCTAAAAGGAAAAATGTACAAGTGAGTTATAATCACACTAAATCCTTCAAGCATCCATGTTAAAAAAGCACTTGTTATGATGTGCAGACAATTTGATGTGTGTATTTTGAACAAAGCATTAATCACTATGTTTTCCATGCCAAGTTTCCTATACACATGGCTTGAAGCTTATCTGATTGGGTCTATGTCCAAGGGCAAACATAATTTGTTGTTGTCTTAACTGCTTTCTGACCTAAAACCCAAGTTTAGTTCTTTAGACTTATTTAAAGCCCCAATACTGTAAATCTTGAAACTTCAGATTCTGTAGTTTTAACCCTATTCAGACTGGGCTTTCTTGGAATTCCTGAGCAGGGTTACTAGAAAGTGCCCACAGCTTAAAATTCCGAAACTATAAAAGCTAGTGAAAACAAAGTGAGTGTGGTAGTTAACTATTCCATTGCCTGTCTAATGGAAATTACTTATTTTCAATAATGACAACATCAAAAAAGTTATGAACAGAAAAGTTAAAAAAGTAACCAAATACTATCACATATTAAAGCAAGAAACATAAGAAAATGTATTCAAAGTTGAAAAATTACAAAACTTTGACACAGCCAGGATTGGATCCAGACCGGTTAACACTGCTTTTCAGAAACCAGTCAGATTTTTGGAACTTGGATTTTTACTGATTTTGAGTCACACAAATGTACAAAACAGTGTTTCACAGCATTAAATTTTGAAAATTTTCTGCAGCAGCATGCCCCCAGGCCCCTTGGACCCACACCCAAGACACATCACTCAAAATATGGTAACTGTGCAAACAAGTTACTCTTATTTTCAGATAAATTTTAGGAAAGTCATAAAATTTCAGTATTATGTCCTAAGTGATTTTTAGTTTAGAAATGTTAACTGAAAATAGCATCCATGGGCACTCCCCCCCTGCAGTGTGAATAGGATCAAAGGAACTGCCAGAACCATGGGCATACCTACACTACTTAGAATGGACAAAGGGGGATCTGCATCAAATTAAAACATCCAGCTGCATTTCAAATTAAAATAAAAGGGGACGGAAGCAGCCCTCCCCTACCCCTCCCCAAATCTACCCCTGCTACTTCCTGTAAACAACATCCACTAAATAATTCAAGTACACTCTCCAGTGTAACTAGGACACCTGTTAGTTTACCTTAACTACAACTCAAAACCCAAGAATATCCAAGTATTAAGGATATGTCAGCACCATCTGTATTTCATACACACACAACATTCTCCACTCCAAGTACTGTAGCAGTATCTGTTTCACTAAAGAACATATTCAATTCAGTCATCATTCCATAATGTTGCCAAAGAAATGTAACTACTATGAGCCGGATTCTCTATATCAGTGACTAAGTAAGTAGAGTCTACAACATTGCTTCTTGAGATATCAATTTTAAAAGTAAATAGTTCATACCAACTATATTATTATTATAAATTAGCCACTTGCAGTCAAATCATACTTCCTACACATCTGCTGACTCTTCTATGGTCTTGCAAACCTTTACAAATTGTGTGATGTCATTTATTTCCACAACATAATAGTCATTGTTGATTCTCAGAAAACTGGTTCCAAAGCTTTGAATGATTTCCTAAAACTTACTGATAAACAATTTGTCTATCTAATATCGCTCTTCGATACACCTTTCACTGCTGGATATGTATGAAAAAATCCACACAGCAAGAATGGAATAAAACCTACAGTTTCATCACTTGCATTTTCCCAAGTCCCACTTCCTGTATGTACATTTCTTAGTTAATTTAAAATTGGGCATTTCACAATAATTAGACCATAACTTTTGCACAAAGTCTTTCTGACAAGAAAGATTGAAACCAGTATTATTTACAAGGAATTCACCTGTTAATTCCATAACTCTATTGGACAATTTGTCTTCTTTTGCAGAGAAGATACAGTTTGATCAGTTGTTGTTACTCTGAAATTCATTGGCATCATGATACTGGTGCTGTCACTGAACTATCAACTACTGATGACGAACTACCACTGGAAGCACCTGTGTTGCTGGCACCAGGCCCACCGGAGTTTTGTCGCTGAATGTGTTGAGGAATCAACATTGAGGCCAATGAAGGTTTGGCAGAGAACTCTGCAAACATATGAAACTATTAGTCATACCAGCAAAGCTAACCATGAAAGTTTTGCCATGCATTCATAAATGGCACACAACTTACCAAGGGTTGTTATCTGGAGGATAATGAATAGCAAGACTAATTAAAGGGGCAAAAACTCTCCTGCTGGGAACTTGAAGCTACTGCACTGTGGTTTGATAAGTGAGTTATCACACCGCCTAAATACCTGACATTTTATATTAAGTTATAAATAACATCTTATAGACATAATAATTGCTAAAAATATGATATATAAAACTATGTAGGCTAAAAAGTTATAAAATTTTTTCCAAAAGTTTCGGTTAAAAAGTATCATGATAAGGGATAAAAGGTCACCTGAAGTTCTAAAAGAATACATGTGTATGCTAAATTATTCCCAAAAGGAATAAGAAAATTGGCTACAACATTGCTTGTTTGTTTGCTGTTAGTTTGTTTAAGGCAATTTGTAACATGGCTTCCATAGTCTGTCTTTTTTTCCTCAACAAACCAACACTAAACAAACAGGCAATGTCGTACCCAATTTTCTTATTCCCTTTGTCATTTTTCAACATTTTCTATGTATGGCCTGGCATTCTGCACAATTATACCACATTTCGAGATGGCAGCACAGAGGAAAATCATGCTGGAGTTCAGTCTACCTTACCTTCAGCAGCAAAGTTAAATAACGGAGGGAGCTCTCGACCATTAGGTAACTTTGTACTTGCATCTCGAAGTTCATCAAAGAATGGCTGTGCACAAGCTTCTATTGGTGTGAGTCTACTTGATGGTGTGTATTCTAATAATTTACTACACAAGCTGATAGCTTCTGGTGGGGTTCTTGGCCTGAACACCTGCATAACAGAAGAATGCAAAATGAGGACACACCTTTAGTAATCTTCTTCGCACTAGAACATAAAATTTTTAGCTCTTCTGCATCAACAAATAGATATAAATTACTAGTAACCACATGTCATCAGCTAAATGCAGTGTTCTTGCTGGACTTGGAATGCAGAAGGATGGTTCATTTGCATAACAATAACATTAATTTGCATATGATAGCTGACACACTAATTTTTTGCACACATTTATTCTATTTTACCTATGCTACATTTCCAATGTTTTTAACCTACTAAATCACAACAGTTTCTCTTGTAGCAATAAATGAGACATTATTTGATAATAAAGATCTATTTGTAAATGCACTGCTAACTGGACTGGCAAAACAGAAGCATGACTGGCAAATAAAAGAACACAAAAATAAACCAGTTTGCCACTGGGGAAATCAAAATGGCACTCGAAAAAACAAAAGGGCACTGTGCCCTTCTGTTTTGGCCTAGCGAGAACACTGTAAATGTTGACATACTATAAAGCTATTTGGCTATAAGCCAATCCTGGATATCAGCTGTTCCTAATCCTGAATCACAACACAGCACAATACAGTCCTGATAGCACACTGCACAAACATCAATAATATACCCTGAGGCCAAGTTCAGTTTACTCCTGCAATATTCACTGTGACAATGCCAGCTACAAAACCATTTAAATTTTTTTTAATGAATAACTTACAAGTAAAGGGAAAATTCTGAAAGGTAATATCTGCCCTATGCAAGGTCACTACCCACAATGGATAAGATTGAATGGGACCAAAGTCTTGAGAGTGTTCACATAACAAAAACTGAAGAGTTAACAGATCATGTGGGCTAGACCAAAAGTTTCTTTGTACTGCAAGAACCAAGAAACAGATAAAAAAAATCCTAGCCACCAGAATAACACTTCCTGCCAAAATCCTCTACACAAATCTGGGCATTGCTAATCCTGAGGGATTAACCAATTTCCTTTTCTGGATTAGGAACTATTTTCTCTTTTCCTCCAAAGTTCCACTTTGTTACACATATAAATTCATACAAAGAGAATGCTCATTTCCAATTTGAATCTATGGATCTGAAATTGGATTGTGGCTGGTAATAATATAATTTTGTAATGCTTAACCTAACTGCTTTACCTTATTCCATGGGTGAGGCTTTATCTGGGGAAACTTGAATTCAGTATAATGTGGATTCATTTCCTTGATTTGTTCCCTTGTTGGTGTCCCTAACACCTTGATGATCTCTACCAGCTGATCAACTCCACTGTCTCCAGGGAATATTGGTTGTCCTAGCAACAACTCTGCCAACACACATCCTGCAGACCACACATCTGAAACAATACAGGATTGAAGAACAGTTATGCAACGAAGGGAATTGGCATAGTCAAGGAAGAACAGGATACCTACTTAGTACTTGTACTTCCAGCCTGGTGTATCACTATCATGGTAGTTTTCTTATTCTACAGCAGAAGCATTTCCATGCTATCTTCAAACGTGGGGTTCCACATGTGGTGAGACATGTTGTTTGGAAAAAATGGTGTCTACAGAGTATAGTCCCAGCGAGTGGACTGTTGTATAAAATATTCACTTTACTATGTTAGGTAGTAACATGTTTGAATTTCCATACAAATGAGAAGGAGAGGGCACAAAGTATCTAGATGTAGGTTCCATATAGTTTGCGACTGTTTCCAATGTGCTACATCATATATATGGAAAACAACCTTTAACCTGGGGCTCACCAGGAGCTTGCCTGAGGTACTTAACTACATGGAACACTAGCTGTGACAGCACTGCAGGCATGTCTGTGACATATGTGAACCAGATAACAAAACCTTCAGGCAATAAGTTAATCCCACCTTACCAATATCAGGAGTGTAGTCTGTGGCTCCAAATATTAATTCTGGTGCTCTGTAGTACCTTGAACAGATGTACGACACGTTGGGCTCTCCTTTCACTAAAACTTTAGCACTGCAAAGAACACATCACATATTTCAGAAAGGAATACAATGTAACTTTCGCAAACATAAGTTACTGGCATGCAAAATATAGAAGTTTAATGCATATGAATGGTTATAGGCAAATCTTTGCTGAAGTAATGTTTACTGACAAAGCTTTTCAGTACCAAACAAAATTGAATGCTCAATTGAAATAGAAACACTCCACAGTCTCCTCTTCAGTGTACTCTTTGCTCTTAGTCTTTGGTCTACTTTTCGATCTTGTTCTTTGGTTTACTCTTCGATCTTGCTCTTTGATCTATCTCTTCCATCTACTCTCCAATCTTGCACTTTGATCTACTCTTCGATCTTATTCTTTGATCGACTCTTAATTTCATCTTTGATCTACTTTTCAATTGTAACTGCAACAAAATGTCCATACTAGTCTCAGATCCCAGATATTACACTGGAAACCAGGCACTTTACATGCTGCCTGGTTGCTTAGTGCAGGGGATGCAAGAATACACATTAGAAGTTGCATATTTTTGCTATGCATTCTGACAAGCATGGCATTGAAAATTATCAGAAAAAAGTACATCAGATGAAAAAGATGGCAGGCAGTGAGGACACCAAATGCTCTATGGAATAGAGTTTCTGAAAGAGCATGGTATTTTGTACTTGAGTCAATGAGTAAATAGCTATCTATGGGTCCTGGGACACATTAAATTTCATGAATACATAAATTGTTGTAATTTCTATAGATGCATAAAAATGCATGATTTTTGCATAAATGCTATCCATGAAAAACAACGACAAATACTTCATTTATACTCACCTCCCAAAATCACATAACTTAAGAACAGCAGTTTCAGGATCTAGCAGAAGATTCTGGGGTTTAATATCACGATGACAGATCCCAATAGAGTGAATGTATGCCAAGGAACGAAATAACTGATACATATACAGCTGAAACAGAACAACAAAACAATGTTAGGGAAGGTGGCCACCTTATCCTGGTTTCTGCATATCTATAAACTGCCAGTAGCAGTTCGTAACCGCCACAAAAGTCTAATCACTAGCAGCCACTTGCAGAGAGTGCCGGTAACTTGGTAGGGGTATGGATATTTCTGGAACTACACATTCAATCGTTTTGTACATTATAAATTTGTACTGAAATTATTGTAGATATTGGAACCTGATTATGACAGTACATAAATATATGATTTGCACATAACAAATCCCATTACAATGAAAGGTATTCTTCAACAATTCTACAAACCAAAAAGAATTTAAAATATGACACACATGAAACTAAAGCCACAAAGTAGAAAATGCAACTCAACTTTTATGGATATATTCTTACTGAATCCGCTGCCCCCCCTCTCCTTACACCTTCGCCAATGGTTAACAAAACAGTGGCTACATTCCCACTCACCTTTATGTACAAAATGGGTATTGTCTGTTTAGCTTTGCTATAATGTCGAGCGACACGGTAAACTGTTTCAGGTACAAAGTCTAGTACCAGGTTCAAGTAAATATCATCTTTCTGTGAAGTAGAAAAATAAAAAATATTAAATTAACAAGTATGAAAAATAAAATGCACAGTACTCTTTAGTGTTATAGTCAAACCTCAAAGATCTATAAAAACAATTACAAAGCAGAAGAGTATTTGCAACGTTAGGCCAAATAAAAAACTTCCTGCTTTCTCATATCAGTGCCTGCCATAATTTTTACTAGTGAATGTACTAGAAAAACTAGTGCCAATTTTAAAACCTGTTATAGGTGGTTTGCACTGACGGCACAGGGCCCTAACAGGAATACAGTTTTTAACCAGGGTCACTAAAATGCTTCTGAGCTTGTAGAGGCTGCAAAAGTACACAGCTTGGCAACATTTTGGAGTAAGAATGTATTTCTTAGCTGAGATATGTCATGACAAACATGAGTCAGATTTAAAGAAAATGTATGGGGGAGCAACTGAATGTTGGTGTACCGCTATGGTACACCAACATGGCAGCGAAAATACAAAGTTGTTAGCAAAGCCAATTTTCTAGTGTAACTTATCTAGTTTTGCTACGGATCCAATTTAAACTTATGTTTAACAATTTATCAGGCCCAAATATTGTAATTGGAACAAGTTTGATGACTTCTGTAACTCGCTGGTCAGCCAGCAGGGTACACAAAATGTTTGCAGCGAAGAAATTCAAACATCCATAACTCTGAATCACAACACCCCATCATCCCAAAAGTTGGCAGAAGGACTTGAACAACAGAACCCTAAAACATATAAAAGACGATCCATACTTTTGATTTAAGTTTTTTCATGATGTCACATGCAAACCACCTATAAATGTTTTAAAGTTTCTACATATACCAAATTGTCATAAAGATAAATTCCCTATCCACATAATAGATGGAAGATGGTTCTTTGTGGTCAACATGACCAGAATGTTCTAATAGTACAATTTAAAACAAAAAAGAAAAGAAACTGTAACTACGGTATAGATGTTCTGCTACACGCAAACGACTTTTCAATGACTGTCAGTATAATATCGACGTACGAAAATACACACACTACAGTTCCTATTTGATTCACACAAACGTCTTATAGCTCTTGGAATCTAAACTACTATAAAATTGTTTATGCAAACAGTCTCAAATTGAGAAAGCTAAGATCGATGTTAAAGTAACATGTCTTCTTAAATTACACTATATAGTGGGGCAAAATCTTAATTGTCATCAAACGTCTTTCACTAGTTCGTCAAACGACAACATAATACATTTCCTTCCGTGTATTCTAGCAGAACTAACATAATGTTGCAATATTAGCTACTATTTCGGGTTTCTGAATCACAAAAAAATTCAAATGTTTAAAATAAAAACCGAGTTCGCCTAATATTAACAACTTAAAAAGATTTCAAGGAAGATAGTGCGAGCGAATGTAAACAATATTGAACAAATCCGCGGTAAGGAAAACAATAAAAAGACAGGAAATTTTTAGTTTCGTGTTGAAAGCTCTTGAATAATCCGCAGTTGTTTCTCCTTTTAATAAATATAATTTTCTAATGTGAAAATAAAATGTAAATTACGACTACAAACCGGCAATATGGCAGCTACATGTACAAAGGATTGAACTCAGTAAAACGGAACTTTCAACGAAGAACAGCAGATGATAGCGACTTATCTTTGCCTTTCCTTCGTGTAAAAATCCAATCTTATGGTTCAGCTGCCTTAAAATTATTTGCCGTGCCGCCAATTTTTCGAAGTATCATGTTAATCAAGTACACCCACACAATTTTATGTTGAATTGCGTGAGAATTCGCTTCAAACATTGGCCACCAGCAGGCGTTTATGATAGCAAAAAAATTCTGCTGCTTCAACGAAGTTTTTCGCTTGTACCTATGTCATAGTACCTTGGTGCTCTTTGGCCTGTTTCATATTCTGGTCCTTTTCACATATCAAAACCTACCTTTTCCCCACTTGAGTAGAAGAAATAGCGTAATCGAACTATATTACTGTGGTCTAGTTTCCTCATGATTTGAAGCTCTCGATTCTGTGAAAAAATGGAGAAGAAAAGAATTACGGTTCAAAATGCAGAGGAAAACAAGAGACAAATTATATCCTTCATTTTGTTCAAGCTGCCGAAGTACATAACTTTCAGCTGGCTGGAAAGAAAATGAAATATATAATATTCTTTACTAATATATCATACCTTAAACCGTTTATCCTGCAGAACTTTTTTGATCGCAACCAACTCGTTCGCATCACAAAGTCTGGCTTGGTAGACGACTCCAAATGATCCATTGCCGATAACTTTTGTGTCTGTATAACTGATTTCTTGCGTACGATCGGGCAATGAGCCAGTTGTTGCGACGACCGTGGTCACTTTTCCCCCATCCTTATCACCTAGAACGAGCAATAAAAGGCAAGCTGCGTCAAAAACCGACAAGAAAAGATGAATTTTTAAATAAAGAATTACCGCTTGTCCAAAGGAAACGGGTCAGCACCAGCAAAAAGTTGACTTACGGCTGATTTTCAATCCACCAAAAGACGATGGCCCGTGAGCTTTGTTGCCTTCAGCAAATGATGTTGTTCGAGCTCTATGTCCGCTCATAGTAGTGAATTAGACAAGGACCTAACGATCTGCTTTCCCTTACATCCCGGTGGAACCTGCGCACAACATGGAGGACTGCTTTCTAATCAGTTTACCGTAAACTGGTCGTCGATTTGTTCGTTGTACGGGTCATTGATGGATCAACAAGACGCAGTTCACCTGCTAAAATTTCAAAGCATAGATTGCAACAACGATCACAGCCGTAGATGCAACCCTAAGGTTGTTACACAGTAATAAACTTATAACCTCGAAGAAAATGACACTGGAAAATTACAATGGCGCTGGCTACTAGTGGCATGTGGTACAGGATCCCCCCAACGAAGTTTGTTCTATTGTTAGCCAATGGCAACCGTGACGAAAGTATCCGAAGTATTTCCGACATCTCCCGATGTCTCCCGAAGATCAAGTACATTCTGGGCCGCGGGACGACCTTTCGATTTGATGATATTTTTTGCCACAGCAATGACAATTATGCGAATATATTTTGTTGCTTTCGCAAGTTAAAATACCTTTTCATGGATTTAATAGTTCACAAATATTTTTTGTCGAAATCTGTTCAGTGGTTCTCAAAAAATCTTTGAATAGAAGATTTATTGAGCCCGTAGACAAACTGGTAAGCAGTTTTAACAAGAATCGCGGGAATTCAAGATGGCGGACGGGTAAGTGAAGTTTTTTAGGACTACTGAAATTCAATCTTTCGAGATCTTTTTGCTGTTGCTGAGGCACAGCTAGCTAGACTCTTCTTGTTTCATTACAGGGGAGAAGATCAGGCCGATACGCTATCCATTTTAGTTGGTAAGCAAGATAAACATGTTTTCAGCCCTTGCATTTCTGGACCAGCATGCAATCAGCATTCCTCGTTTCACGGAGCATTGCTGATTGCATTGAACATGACCGTAGCTACTGTGGGACACACCGAGGCAGTTACTAGAGTTAAGAGTTATCGATCCTTGCACCCTTTGGCTTATCTTTAACATAAACATTAGTAAAATGCACAAGAAATGAAGAATGGCATTCCCTGATTCCGAGCATCGTCCGGAGCAATCACAGATTCTCCCCCCCCCCGCTATTGTTCTTGAATCTACTGCGCATATATTTCTATAGAACGGGGAATGCGCAGTAATAAATTATCTCGAGTGGGGGGTATTCTGCGATCTAGCCCGAGCGGAGCATCTCAAAGTAACAATTCTCCAAGATGCAACTCTGGAACTCTCTTCCCCAGGACGTTGTTACTTCTACTTCCCTAAACTCTTTCAAACAGTCTGCCATGCCGGCCATAAGATCGGCGAAGGTGCCAAACCACCTTCGCAGGCTTTAACAGCTTTAGCAAACCGCTGACAGCCCTCTCAGCACTAGAGTAATCTAAACGAGAGTAT
>JANVCK010096325.1:1736-11849 GCA_026546655.1 Epizoanthus illoricatus
TTTATTAGAGAGGCGTTCATTAGAGAGGCGTTTATTAGAGAGGCGTTTATTAGAGAGGCGTTTATTAGAGAGGCGTTTATTAGAGAGGCGTTTATTAGAGAGGCGTTCATTAGAGAGGCGTTTATTAGAGAGGCGTTTATTAGAGAGGCGTTTATTAGAGAGGCGTTCATTAGAGAGGGGCGTTTATTAGATTTAGTTTCTCCGCTGAAAAGGCTACGCGCAGTCCTTTTCCACATTTCCATCCAAGGACCAGATTAGCAAAAGCTACATCGAATTACGAGACGGACAAGTAAATAGTTTATTTTTTTTGGGGGGGGGGGAGCACAGCGACTAATTGGCGGCGAAAAAAAAATTGCACAAGAATCTTTTTTTGTAAGCCCATGCAGAGTCGACCAGAATGCGGTAAAAGGCTTTTTTTTGTCCTAAATTTTCAACATTTTCTCGGGGAGCATGTCTCCGGACCCTACTATAACCAGCTTGAAATTACTAAAGTAAGTTGTCAATCGCGCGGTATCTCACGAACATTCTCCGAAGATTTGATGTGTATGTAAAACTTCGTAGAAAAACGTTCGTCGGAAAAGAGCGGTCGGAACGCGCGCGCCAGTTGAGAACATTCTAGAACTGGTGGGGGTTCTATAGTAGAACCCAAGTATGCTCTGATTCCAAGTTCAATATGGCGGCTGTGCGTAGAAAAACAAACAACGCATAAGGTTTTATTCTATTTACCCGGTCTTTGTTACACTCAGCGCCCGTGGTATGATTGTGGAATGTATTTAAATAGTTACGTTTTGGATCCTTTTTAGATTACTTGTAACAACAGTCAGATACGTTCGGGGGAATTGGGGAGGGGCCTAGTATGGGAAGTTTTTGCGTCAAACAATTTTTTGTAGAGGGGAAAGGAGGGGGGGGGGAGGATCCAGCATTATAATATACTAATACTGAAATGTAACATTAATGTACCTATCAATGTTAAGCCAAGGAGGGGGAGGGGGGGGCAAGGGGCTGGAATCTAATCTGAAACCTAAACTTATCAAATGCCTAAAGGTGGGCCAATATTTTTTTGTTAAATAGAGTAAAACATCTGCACCCCTGGGATAAAAAAATGAATCAAACAGAATAAGATTTTTGGGATATCATTTTCAAACTTTCCAAAATATGTTGACATTTTATTTGAAGTGTTTAGAATATGTGAAGTTAATGAATGGCATGGGCATCTGTGTTTTCTTGAGTGCTGTTGAGGACTGCCAATCTGCTGCTGCTTGCAAATGGCTAGTTTTTATCATAAATATTAATAAAATTTTCTGCAGCTGATTTTCAGCATAGTAACTAGTAGTTGCTTAAGCCAGCAGCTATTCATTCCATTTGCAATCGTTCATGGATTGCGGTTGTGAAGCGAGAGATTGGGGAGAGACAGTAGTTTTCCCCCAGCTGTGTGACTTCTATCTCTCCCCAATCTCCCACTTCACGACCACGCACCCAAATTCACTCGGACTGCCCGATTTATGGACTCTGAAGTGGGAAGGGGCTGTTTTGCAGTTTAGGCATAGCAAAACCTTTTTAGCTTATAAGCCTGTTTCTGCGGAAGATACAAATTCCTTGAGGCTGGGGGGGGGGGGTCATACTTGCTCAGAAATATTAAAAAAAAATTAACTTTCTGAAACGCCATTCCTGCATTCTTCATACTTTAAATAGGCTTTTCTCCAGGTACAATTAAGTTTCCGGAACTAATAACAATGTCAAATGCCCCATCCAGGGACCAAGTAGACTGCGAGCCATCTCTTCCTTTTCCTCAGACCAGTAAATCAGCGATTCAGTAAATCAGTAAATCGCCCCACTCCCCCACCTGTAGCTGTATTACGCCATCAACGCGATCAACATAATATTATTCTAGCAGCACTAGCATTTTGACAGATTTATAAATCATATGACTAGCCATTCACACCTTGCTACGACGTGTACACGATAAACTCCTGCGATAAACTCTCGATCAACTTGTTTACATGTACTCACATCATCCATGAACATAATAATGATATTGGGTTTCTCTCCACTGGAAGGATGTACTATAAAAAGTTGTTGCAGTACAACGAAAATCAGTACAACATTTGACATGATGGTATTAACGACAACTCCGTCCTGCTGCTGCCTGGATGTGGAAGTTTCGTGTTGAAACCGGAAGTATCTTGTTGTATAAATTGGTCAGCGGAGTGTTTTCAAAACAATGGTACTTTATAGTTTGATTAATATAAAGTCCCTGGTTCTAGAAAACAAAATTATAGCGAAACAGATCACCATGCGTGCCTAGCCTCCTCCGCAGGCAACTCTAGATGGCAATTTTATCGGCGAATAAAAGGAATCATATTGAATGATGGCAAATGAGGACTGATATAGGGCTAATGAGGGGAAAGGAAATCGAGCGGCGAAGCCGCGAGATCGAGGGGCAGAAGGCCCGGAGCGAGCCGCCGAAGCGAAGCGAGCCGCCGAAACGAAGTAGCCTGCGTAGCAAGCGCTGGCTAAGGCGAAGCGAGGCGCGAGTGGGGGGACTGAGTCGAGAGAAGAGGAGAGAGAGTTGGATCCGCGTTCTTTCCTCCTCAGGGGACCGTAGTGCGAAACTTAGGTGCAAAAAATCTCCCGTGGGACCCCGGTTACAGTCGTCAGTCCACGAGGTAACAGTTGGTGGTCCATACATATCGATTTTCGGCAGGCAACTCTCTTTCCCCTCATTTTCTCTTTCCAACCCCGCCCTTATTATCTTTTCTTCGCTCAGCTTTCCTTTGCCCTCAGCCGTATATCAGTCCTCATTTGCCATCATTCAACAAGATTCCTTTTATTTGCCGATAAAATTGCCATCTAGAGTTGCCTGTGGAAGAGGCTAATGCGCGCCCTATAAAACACGGTGAATATAAGCCCGAAAACAAGGGCTTGCAATGCTGGCTAATATTAATATATTAATTCTTAATCATGCCATTTTTAAAAATGTATAAATTCGTAAAAGCTAAAAATGCAAAGGACAAGAAAAGGGGAAAAGGAAAAAAGATTGTCTGGCTGCGTTGGTGCAGTGTTTTTTTTTTGACCGCGCAGAAAATGAGAAAAGGGAATGGGGTGAGAGAAGGAAGCGATTCCTTCCCTCTTCTCATTTTCTTTGACCAAAACACTGCGCTCCCTAAACACAGCAAATACAAGACCAAAAACGAGGGCATGCTACAAATACATATAATGGCCACATTCAGGCGTTAATAAAAATGTGACATGGTTTCCGCTGGGTGCCAGAGGTTAACTCATGCCAGGCCCCAATTGTGCATGAACCCCAAAGTGGCAACAATTGGCACGATTTAAGGCTGTGCACAGCCCCTTGATATAATATACAGCAAAAATGAGAAAACGAAAAAAAACCATCAGTGTATAGGAGAATCATACAGAGAAGACACAGATTTACAAAACCCACCAACACTTAACAAATGTAACAGGGAGCCATTGTAACACTGGTAAAGGGAAAGGCAGCCAGTGGGTAGAATTACATCTGAAAATACCCATTTTAGCAACAAAAGTGATCTGTCACTGAATTCTCACAACTCATTAGTGCTTATAAAACCAGTTCAGTTGGGAGATGTGGTACTTAATCAAGAAGTTGCTGGATGTTATGTTTTGTTACTATAACAAAACCGATTTTCTGGATCAACATTGGGAATCAGACGTCAGCAGGGGTGGTTTGCTGGGGCACATCTGGTCGAATCACCCCTCAGTTTGAAACGGTGTCTCTAAGAACATGTAAGAACCTCCATTTTCACAATTTTCTGGGGAGCAGAATCCAACCCTCTCTTGCCAAATTCCGGATTCATGTCAGGGTTCAAGCCTTTGCTTATAACCACCAGCCTACAATATTAATTGAACACACAAACTTCAAATACAGAAAAACGTTTTAATGACCTCAAATGTGTGAAATATACATTTCCTATGCTCTCTCTGCTACTCTTGGTATTTTATCCCACTGCACAGTTACTTTTTTTTACACTTTTCCTTTTTTCAGTCTACAGCATATATAATTTACATGTTTTCAGTTCTCAAGTTTTTTTCCCTCTTTCTTCCTTCCATTTATTTTCTCCTCCACTTTTATTTTCTACAGTTCTTGTACCAGTTCTTTTCATTAACTTTTTACTCGCACCTACTCTGTTTTTAATTTTTTACTTCCATTGTTACTGTCTTCCACTTTTTTACTCCCATTTTGTACTCCCATATTTTTACTTTCATTATTTCCTTTGCAACTTCTCGACAACTGCCACAACACTGAAACAAAGACCTGGCTTACATGCCACCATCTCACAGCATGAGCTCATTTACGTTCATGTCAGAATAATCAATGTTTACTAGATTTTTGAAAGTAATGCTATGTGGTGGGGTTCCAGTATGTTTCAGAGCAGAATGACCTTTTTTATAGACTCATAGGGGAATAAATGCCACTTTCTTTAACAGATATCTGGAAAAAAAATTTATGAACTTTTCATGAACTTGTAGGAAATTCATAAACTTCTGAGTACTTAAATATTTAGAAATGAAAATTTAAGGATTTTCAGGTTCTTTGAGGACCATGCCAACCTTGTCTGAAGGTTGATATCAGTGGAAGCTGACAGTGTGCACTATATGCCCTCACTCTGTCAGTGCTCCATTTTAGGGGTAGTTAAAGCTCAAGCTACACAGAACAGAGAGAAGTTGAAACAGATGTTGAAATCACTGAAGATTGAACCTGGACCTCTCGCTGCGAAGGCCATGCACTAACAGACTGAGCTCTGCCTGCTGCTACTAGTCTTATTATTTCTAAAATTATTGCAATAGCATGTCTCTAAATGATTTTGCTGGGGGTGTTACACATGCAAAGTACAATTCATTTATATTTCTCACAACAATTGCAGCAACTTGTCATGCAACAATGCTGGCCATGGAAGGGTGTTACAGCCAAGTTAGTTAGTTATTACAACATAACTGCTTTGGCAACAAAAGTATTTTTCATGACCAAAACTGGGAGTTGCTAAACATCACAAAATCTTGGCATCATTAGGTAAAATATCTGACAAAGAGATTTTCAAAAGAAACACTACTAAGCTGCAATTCACTGAGTGTATCCAAAGTTAATTTGATTTATCTGTGCAGGGTTCTCCTCAAAACATCCCAGAGTGGTAAAGCACCCTCCTATCCTATGTGCTTTCAATTGTTATGGACATTTCATCATTGTTATGCAAATGTATCATATTGTTATGCACATTTTTGCCCCTCTGATATTTTTTTTGCAGAGAACACTGCTGTGAGATGCACTGTAAACCAGGTTAAAAGAACAGTAGATCCGACACAACTGATGAGACAACACTGAACAGAGAAGACCAGTCAAGTCAAGACAAGACAAGAGAGCCAGCCTGGCATGCAGACCACCGTCAGACAGTCCAGCTTTCCACATTGCTTTGGTGAACATCTGACAGAAGACGTGGTCCCTGGTGAATGCACGACCAGAAACCTGTGGAAAAGGAAACACACCACTACGAAGCATGTTAATACATGTAGTTGTGATAACTAAGAAACATGAAACATACAAAAAAATTGTCAAATTCCCAAGGGAGCACTAAGAGATTTTCGACAAATCCAGTCAAATCTGAACATACCAAAAATGTTTCCAGCGATTGATTTCAATGTCAAATTCCCCACCCTGGGAAGAAGGGATTTGTAAAATCTTGACCCATCCCCCCTGGGGTTTACACTGATATGTAAAACAGTAACAGCATGAATCTTGAGGATTCTTATAACTAGGGTTAGGGGTGCTAATATTACCAAAGGATTACATAAAATAGACTGGCAGACAAATAACTGGGATGGGAAGATCCTTATTGCAAGGATTTGAAATAACATCTGTAATATTCCACTAGCAGGGGAGTTTATATGTATAGGATACAAAATTAGCATTTTCAGGTTGATGATATTAAAGATATTACAAATCAGCCAAGCTTGTACAAACAAAACTGAAAAACATTATAAATTGCAGCCAAAGTGCTAAGAAAGCATCTACCAAAACCCGACACATGAAAAAGCCAATCACATCAATTTGAAACTTGTAATAATCAAAACTAAAAGAAATGAAAACAATTGTAGCACTCTGCACAGCTGACTTCACTAACAACTCCTACTACTTCATTATCACAACAATATTCACATCTAGTGTTGTGCACATTGCCAAAACTTTCTGATGAATGAACATGACAGCACAATGTTTTGAAAATAAGAAAATCAAAATGAAAGTGTCGATACATGTCTTAGCCAATCAAAATTCGCCACTCTAGAAACTACCAAGGACTGGGCCATCTACCCAAACAATCTCAAAAAGCAATGCTCTAACAAGTGTTTTGCACAAGGTGTCGTTGAGAGTGTTTTACAAGCAACTGTTTTAGCATAATATGCATTACTTTATCTTGTCTAAGAAATAAACATGCAATTAGGAAATGTATTATGTGAATAACATCACAGGCAAATGATTCGGTCTTCTTCTTTCATGCCAAATTATTATCTGCAGCATTGCTTTCTGGAATCACTTGGGTAAATGGGCCCATTCCTTTTGTAGTTTCTGGAGTGGCGAATAGTGTGTGTAGATAACTTTATCTTCTGCAAACTGGTTTTCATTGACTTCAGAACAATATTGTTTACATGTATATCAGTGCTAGTGACAGAGTTCCCAACAAAACAACCTCCCTTTACACACACAAACACACTGAAAGAGGTCTACTCATTTCTCAACAAACAAATTATTCAAATTGATCACTTTAGCTCTGCCAAGTTGTAAACTGTCTGGTAGTAGTGCACAATGCTCGATAAAACCTAAAAAAATAGTGTGTTTAAGTATTTGGTTCTCATTTCCTTAACACTTGTTATGTATAGCATTTACAGAATCAGCCTGAGGATGTGTCAGGTGTCCTCAGTATGGGGAATACCACATACTAGATCTTCCTCGTCCCCTGGAGAAACAAAAGCGTTTAAGAACACTCAGACTAATAAAAGCAAATGCATACATACATATATCTATAAACATAAATACAAACTCTTGATGCAGTGATTATGTTATATTCATTTCTACTTTCTTATTCTGGGATTCTACATTTGCTTTTATTATACAATAGCCCCCTGTTATCTCGAATTCTCAAGGGAAATGAAAAAAAGATTGAGATAGTGGGAGGCTACTGTAATCACTGATGCAATTTTAGATAATGAAATCTTAAAACAAGTACTTCTGGTATGACCAGTGAACACTACAGTAATTCACCATTAATGGGACTGAACACAAAGACAACTGAATTCGCTGATGGAGTACACTTTGGCAGTATCCATAATAAAGACATTAGCATTTGCAGTTTCTTGTCACAGGTTTCTGCTTTCAATCAGTTAGTTTCAACATTAGTTGAGATAAAAAGGTTAATTAAATTAAAGGTAAATTGAAAAATTGATGGAGATAGCAGGGTTATTGACTGAGATACTATGAGTGAGTTCATGATAAATCATAGTGAACTACTGATAAATAGTGGGACAAATCCAAGGGAAACAAGTTAAAATTTTGTTTGAGATTGGAAGAGAATCAAGAAAAGTGAGGTTGATATATCAGGAGACTACTGTATTGCATCCGAGCAGGACCAGTCTACTGAAAGAACACAACACACCTGAAGTATGCTCTTCCTCTTGGTCTAGAAGGGTATGGGCTGTAATAACCCCCACGGAAACCTCTACCAGATCCTCTGCCTCGCCCTCGAGGAAAGCCACGATCTGTAGTGGTGATTCCTGGCCGGTTTGTTCTCTTTGCTGTAACCTACAAATAGTATCAGTCAACCTTTCAGCAAATGGGACTAATGAAAGTTAGAGTTTGCTCACACCTTTTTGCTCCAACAAAGGGCTAGCACTTGAAACATCAGCTCAAATCTTTATGGTAAATAATGTACCATATCAGCTTTTAGTTGATCAATCCCAATTGTCTGTTTGTACAGTACTGGACTGTATTTTGTCAAAGTGTTTATACAATGCCAGCACAATAATTATGGGCAAGGAACTGTACAGGTCTGGCATGTATATGTTTCTTACAAGTTTCAATGTTGTGTGGTTCCATAAAACATCTACATCTCCCCCAAGGAGGGTTAACCCTTAAACGTATTAGGGGGGGGGGAGTCAAAATGCCCCTCCATAGGTTTGAGGGCCTAACCTTTCTTGGAATCCAAAACCTTTAAAGGAATGTATAGGCCTGAACTGGAAATGCCTTGGGGGTAAGGCATTCAAACCAAAATCACTCCATGGGGGTATAACCATATATGGATATATTCTGGAACCACAGACTGCACAAAAAGCTTTATTTGGCAAAGATTGCAAATTTGAATTTGAAACATACATTTGATACAAATCCAGATTTGTCAGTGCTGTATAAAATGTTATTGTTTAGTTTCCAGAAGTTTACAATTTTCAATAATAACAACAACTATGATGTCAAGACCAATATACGAGTATACAGGAACTGAAATAATCTAATTATCGTTATGATTTGTTCTGCATCACTCAAATTAATATGCTGTTCCATGAGTGGTACAAATCTACTCTACGAGCACAACCATACCTTAATCTGTCTTCCTTTGAACAGAGAATCATTGAGAGTCACTGCAGTTTCCACCATGGATTTGTCAGCAAATTCGAGGTATGCATATCTATGTCAGAAAGCAGTTTAGCAGATCAATTATAAGTAGAACAACAACAGCTTGAAACACTTAACATGTGCACATAATGCTGACACAAAATCTGCAGGGTACATGTATGCACAAAGGCAACCTTGCTGTTCACATTATTCCCTGTTGATGGAACAACATTGAAGAGAATTGTATATACTTACCCCTTTGGATGCCCTGTGAATTTGTCACACAAGATAGTAACCCTGTTAACTGAGCCAACTCCATGAAAGTGTTGCTCAAGCTCCTCTGCAGTGGCCGAGTAGTCAACCTATATAATACATTGGGCAGAATGTTCATTAAAAGTGTCATCACATTCATGTATAATTTCAGTGCTGCAACCTAATTATAATTGCAAGTCACAAGCCTTTGCTTAATTCTGAACAAGTTAACCCAACCTTTTACCAAGGGGGGAGGCATATCAGCCTTCCCATTGACATTCCAAAACAAAAAGAGCTATCAAAGCAAGACTTGCTGAGTTTGCCTAAAAGTTATTGATGGAGAATATAGTGTGCTGATTTTAGTTCAGTGGTTACTTTTGCTAAAAGCATAACTTTTTTCTAAAAATCAATTTTATTCCCGTTTTTTATGGAAATCATAGATCTAACAAAGTTAAGATCATTTCTATAACTTTTGGTTAATTAAAAATCAGTTATGGTAACTTTCTGACATCATAAAAAATCCAAGATGGCTGCCAAGGAATCCAATGTCATCAGACTAAAACTTACATCATGGACTAATTAATAAGTTTGCCAAGTATGGTTGCTAACTTGTATAAGAGAAACAAAAGGGGGGGGGGTACATTTGAGGTCAAAAAAGCCCAGTAAAGGTAGGCTTAAAATTTTAGTTTGTGGAACTCAAAAACCCATATTTTTTTAAATTTTCTTATGCGCTCGTTCATGTTACTACATTCGACACTCGAAGATAAAAGCCATATCTTCACTCAGTCATGTAAGACCCTCTATGTATTAGATATATTTAATACATACTCGCAACAAGGATTCATGCACTGCAGTACCAAGGTACTTACATTTCCTACGTACACCGATCGTGCATCAACTTCAACCTTCTCCTCTAATGTCAATGGGACTGCTACAGAATAAGGGAAAATACAAAATATACGATTTATTTACATGGCTTCACAAGGCATTAATAAGCAATAAACACAGAATAGCACTTTTAGACAAACTATGCGAATGAAATGGAAATCTGGTAATGTTTCGTGCACACATATCTCTCATGTTATCTGAAGAAAGTGAAGGTTATATAGTATGATGAAAATTACTGTTTCAAGCTCTACCTGCATTATTGCTTCCTAACTTTCAATTTGAAATTGTGGTATTTATAAGGAAACAAGGAACATTAAATAGAATGCATTAGATGC
>JANVCK010096436.1:0-11848 GCA_026546655.1 Epizoanthus illoricatus
AGCTTCAGAGCCGATTTCGCTTGGCTGTCCAAAGCTCATTTTCACTGCATTGTCACTGCATTGTCAAAGCAGCTTTTGACCAATACAATTTGCAAGAGGTTTGACTTGCATTTAGTACAATGTATGCATGTACAATCATAACTATATGTATATGTAAGTTTGAAATAAACGTTTTAAGCAATTAATATTAATGTCAATTTAATGATTACTTACATTTAGTTAATAACACTAACCTTGTAGTGTCACCCAGAATTGCTTGTCCCTAATTGATGAACAAAAAAATAAGTTTATAAAATAATGTTCAAAACTATTTTGACTTTGTACTACTTGTTTTCAAAGGTTCTGGTACATGGCCATACATATAGATATGATGACGCAAACAAGGTAGTTTGATATGTTGGTTAAATTTGCTCAATCCATTTTTCAAGCAATGTAGATCTGTTTATTCCTCTGTTTACTCCTCTGTTTTCTTCTTCTGTGTTCACGTTTCAGTTTCCTTATTTGTTATTCCTGTTTACTTCTCTATTTAATCCTCTGTTTACTCCTCTCCCTCTCTCTCTCTACTCCTTTTTACTCCCCTCTTACCCCCTCTAGTTATGCCTCAGTTCACACCTTTCTTGCTCCTCTGTGTACTCCTGTGTTCCATACTTTCTTATTTCTCTGCTTATTCCTCTGACTGTGTACTCCACTGTTTAATCCTCTCCTACTCCTCTGTTATTCCTGCCCTACATGTACACCTCTCTTACTCCTCTGTTTGCTATATTGGCAAGAACTCACACAATATACAGCAATGCACTTAAATGAACACAAAGATATCTGTAAACACTCAGAACCAGTCTCCTTCACCTGGCAAGTTATCACCACTGTCCACTCCTGGGACCTATGACACATTCACCTTATTCAAAAATGGCAGTGGCAGACACAGAAAAAACTGGGTAAACTGGGTACGAGTACCTGAAATCGAGCCTAGTATGGTAAGATTTCTTTATCTTTGTGACATAATATATGGCTGATATATATTCTGGGAGAAAGATTGGATATACTGAAGGTGATATAATGAGATATGTCACGAGAATCTCTTATTACTCCCACAGTTGAGGAATTTGGAATTGGCTGGTTTTTAGTTTTTGTCACAGAACTTTCTACGATCTAGTGTCTTGAAATTTTCATAACAATTACCTCAATTACAATAACAATCTATCATAGACAGTTCTGCGACAAAAGCCCAATATGTGAGGCCGACTTAAGGCTAATAATTCTCTTACCTTGTCTTGAAGCATAAAGACCAGCTGCAGCTTGGCATGTTCACTAATTCCTTCTCTGCACAGAGCCTTAAATCAATCAAATGAGACAAGTAATGTAACTTACTTAACAATGTGTGATTCAATTTGTTCAGTGGCTTTCCAGCCTTTGTGCATACAATTCTTCAGCTACAAGTAACAATTATATACAGATGTTTCACATTCACTGTTATTAATGTGCCAACCAGAAAGTGAATGGTTCCAAATACAAAATGATCTTTGCAAATCATGGTTGGAACATTAGCATAACAACTGCAATGTTTTAAACAGGAAACATCACTATTATGGGGCACTCTGCTATCAATCACAAGAAAAACGTCTATATAATATGAGAACGTGGAATACGAGAACTCGTATTCCACACAGGATTCCTCAAACATATGGAAACAAACGTCGGATTCTATAGAGAATTCCTCTACAGAGGATTCTATGAGTCTGGAGAATCTATAAAATCTGATGTTTGAGTCCATAGGTTGAGATATATAATAAGATCTCGTGGAATATGAGAACTTCTAGTATTCCACACAGGATTCCTCAAACATATGGAAACAAATGTCAGATTCTATACAGAATTCTGCTACAGAGGATTCTATGAACAGGGAGAATCCACTATAGAATCCAACATTTGATTCCATAGGTTTGACAAATCCCCAGGTCCATAGAATCCTCTGTAGAATTTTATAGGCGTTTTACTTGTGCAAGCCAGCAAACATGTAACAATACAAGTCCCGATGTGTGATTTCTCCCTTAACTTCAGTTCAAGCTTGACCCTACTTTGCTTAACAAAATAATCGATAGACTACTGCATATACACGTTTAACACTGGCCTGTATAAATTATTTGTGCTGCAACACGAGGCTCAAATGACAAATGAGACATCTGATTGACTTCCCTAATTGCAGTGTTTTAGGGCCTGTTTATATGGAGGCGGGCCAGCCCAGTAACTGGGCTAGCCCGCCTAGGCGAGTTCTCACCTCACACCTATTTTCCTAATTAAACTTTCGTTGTGTTTATACAAGAAGGCGGGCTGGCCGAGTTGCCGGGATCCTGGGACACAGATGCCGGCATCCCAGCATGACCCGGGCCAGACAGTATGGCGCCAAGCCAGCCGATTTCCCATATAAACAGTTCATCCCAGCTGGCCGGGATGAAAATGTTCACTCAACCAGTACATTTCCATTGTCTAATTATTCAAATTGCGCACCCAGTGATCACGCCACCAAACAGGTCACCAATTTCATCCCAGTTGGCAGGATAAAATTTTCCCATATAAACACACGAAACAATTCGTCCCGCCAACCGGGCCAGCCCGGTTACCGCAAAGTAGAAAAGGACAGCCCGGGTGCGGCCATATAGACAGGCGCTTAGAACATCTTTTATCCAAAGAAACCCTTATTGCTCACAGATATAAAAAATATTAAGAGTTTCAAAGAACTTTGGTGCGTACCTCCAACACATCCAACAAAAAATTCTTGGTGTTAGTTCTGTACTCTGTGAAGAACTCGGAAGGCGATCGACGAAATGCCACAACTTTCCCTAACCACTGATCACTAGCAGAGGCCATATCACGTTGAATTCTTCTCTCAGAGAAAATAGATTACATGTTTACAATGTGGTTGTGATATTTTGACAAAATATAGAGTGTTTTATCCTTAAAACCACGATGATCTTCATAATATTCTGTTTGCAGCATGAATGCCGCCATTTTGAATCTCCATCAGGAAACAGAAACAGATGGGAGTTTGGAGCGAGTAGCGATATTTCTGTGGGGAGGTAGGAAAACAATCAAAATACTCTTTTCTACTTTGCGGTAAAGAAGTATTCACAAAACGAGAAAATTTTCAAAATGCATAACATCAAATTTTCTTTCCTACTATTTCTGAATTGCTCATTGTCCTTCTTTCAAACAAATTTTGCAAACCTTTATTTTAGTTTTTGTACTTACCCCTCCCCAATGAAATGTTTGTTTCATCACCTGACAAGTCCCATGACTCGCTTGATTGGTGCGGCGCGTACTGTGATCAGTGCATGACACGCAGGAAGTGTCCTCAGTTTCTGAACTTTGGAAAAAATTCATTTACCATTTACAACGAAAATGAATGTAAACGCAGCGTTTAGAAACACGAAAAAGCATCTCGAAAGCTTTGTGAATGTTATTGCCAGGGTTCCCTTCTTTTTGATGATTGACGCGTGTGATGATTTCGAAGCCGGTGGAAAATGGAGGACAGTATTGGCAGCTGTTGGTAAGCGATTAGTTATGCTTTTACTCGATTTAGTTTCTTTTAACGTCAAGATTTCATTTCAGAAATAGGGTCACATTACATGTAATCAGTCTGTCCAAGACAGAACTTTTCTGCTCGTTTCGTTGTACATGTATATGTATCGCCGGCCTGTAATATTCTACTGCTACATCAGTACATGTAGTCCTAAATTGCCTTTGGCTTTGTTAAAAACAATCACATATAAACAATTGCAATCTAAATCAAAGTCTTCAAACGTAAGAAATTCGATGATTTCTCATCAGCTGTTTGTCTCTATGTGTGTATATGCTCTCAACCAAATTTTTTACTTAAAAGTTGATGAAATTTGCTTGCGTGCATGTGCAGGCACCCTGGTGTTCGTCAAACAAAACATACACGAGGTAGATGGTGATATGATGTCGCCACACGGTCTTGAACGATCCAAAGTATTATTTTTGTAGCAGTGGCTCAATATGGAAGATATTCCATGTAGTGTGTACATGGTGGTGAGGGGATATTTATTTTAGACCAAAATCACACAAAAATTTTATGTCAATCAATCAATCAATAAACTTTGTTTAAGGAGGGTGGCACTTGACAGTACAGGGTAGTATATTGCTTTTATTTAACATGTCAACACCAATGAAACTTATCCTAGACCTGTATGTTGAAAAACGGTCGCATAAAGTCAAATAATAAAAAGATGTCATACAATGTACATGTAGCTAATTAGAAAATTCTAACACCAAAATCAAGTAGAATTCGCATTATAATTATTATGCTCAACAATCATCCAACGTTTCATTAGGAGCAGAATCTTCCCTCCCCCCCCCCTCCCCCCAGGCTGTGACACCTCAAAAATGCCTGGGCTAGATAGGGTTAATAAACTTGTTTATTATTAGCCATAAATGTTTGCTTAAAGTTAAAATTTGTTAAAATGTTGAAAGTGATTGTTTTTTATTTCCAGGATACGTGATCAGTGTAGTGGGCATGTTCACCAGGATAGAACTATTGCTGACCTTCTACTGCTGGCTCATAGAAATGGTCTTTGTCATGTTCCTGTTCTATGCTGTGAATTTTGTCAGTGGGAATACATCACTGAAGACAAGGAATGTTGAAACTGGCTTTCCAGATGCTTTGTTTAATCATGTGTTTAGTCAGAGCCACTTGTATGCTCAAGTACTGACAACTGCAAGTATTGCTTTGTCATCACGTAAGAAGTGGGCGGAGCTAAAGAGCAGCTGGACGCTTTTAATGTTCATCATTTTACCATTTGGTATACAGTTACTGTTCAGCCCATTCAACCAATCATCAGAAGTGATCTACGGGATATGCCTTGTTTTCTTATGCTGTTTGACATTATTTGTTCTATATAAAGCATTCAAAGTCATGCTCAGAGGACTGGTACTTGTGAAAGAGACCTTAGAAAGTTGCCAACTAACGATTGAGAACTTTGGATGGATAACATTCATGATGTATCACTGGGACCGCACAAATGCTGCCAAAGTCATGTTTGTATCATGGTGGGCAAAATTTACATACATACTTTTCACCAGGCATGGGTTCTACTGGTTCTCCATCTTTGCAAGTTTTGGGGATTGCTGCAATTCTGTCATTGGTCTGCTTGCCGCTAGCATAGTAGTTGCTGAGGCATCAAAGTGCATCCTGGAACTCATTAGGATTTCTCTGCAAGGACAAGGACCAGAACAAGCAGATGGAATCCTCCATGGAGGCTGGAATGAAGGATTATCCTTCTTTCTCCTGGGATTCCAGACAGATGTTATTTCAGCAAAGCCAGAAGAAAGGTCACTGATAGTAAGCTTGATCCTGTTTGTTACATCATCCTTGCTAATCCAGTCAGCATTCGAGATGGTTGAACCTGTTCTTGTGTCACTAGGGGCAACATACAGTGGGACCCTTAACGGACGCCACATAAGAGCGCTTGGAGTTTCTACCCTCATCTTACTGATACCCACCTTTATGATTTACACCATCTGTGTCATGTTTGAGTTTGACGCATGGCTCTTTATCATAACATCAAGCAATATGGTGACACTCGTTCAGATGATAGGTGCATTGACAGTTTATGGCTTGTTCATTATGAATGCATGCTCGGAAGGTTCCTGGGAGAACCTTGATGATTATGTTTATTATATTAATGGTGTTTGTAAAGTGTTTGAGTTTCTTGTGGCCGTTGTGGTTGTTCTATACAGTGGCTGGGCGACAGTGACGGGAGAGTGGAATCTTATTGGTAAGTAAATTATAGTAATTTAGGTAATAAACTTTTTTTTCATTTATTTTATTTATTTATATAAAAGTAAGATTTTCACTATAAATACACATCACAGTACACTACACAACAAGGTGTAAAAACTAAAATAAAATAGATGTTACAGCTGTAATTCAGAAACTGTCACAAGCATTTAAGCAAATGTTACAACTGTTACCTGTAGGTGAAACAGACAATGTTACGCTTGTTCAAAACATGGTCCTTACAATTTATTATTTCAGAAAGTTTGTCAATTCTCTTTATTTTTTATAATTTGTTTTTGAGGCAAAAATAAAAATAATAAAAAATAAGGAAACAATGACAAACTTTCCAAAATATTTAACTTAGGTTTTCCTGTTTTAAACTGCAGTGTTCACTCACAGTTTGGAGTATCATCTCACAGTTTAACAGTTTGATTACCAAATCTCATGCTGTTTGTGCTATGGTAAATAATGTGGGAATAACAGCTCTATCGGGATCATTCACATGAGTTGTTTACACTTGTTTGAGTGGCATTTAGCCTTTTTTGTAGTTCACTGAAAAAGGAGTAACAAAAACCTGAACTGCATCACTGCAAAAAATCTAAATGGATTCCACACTATTACAACATGCAATACTGTTCTTCGGAAATAGCCTCATGCATGGTGGGTCGGTGGTTGGGAATTTGCTTAAGCACAGGAGCTTAGCTGGTCAAATACATGGTAACTATATATGCATTTAACAATGTCTCACAGCAATGTCAACTTGATTTTCTTCTAGGTGCTGCCGTGATTTGTATGCATGCATACTTTAATGTGTACAAACGAGCACTAGAAGGCTGGAAGAATTTCTTGCTGCGACGTGGTGCAGTTCACAGACTCAACTCACTCCAGTGGGCATCAGAAGAACAACTGGCCAAACACGATGATGTGTGTGCTATTTGCTATGATGAGCTAAAATCTGCACGAATAACAAGATGCAATCACTTCTATCATAGCATGTGTTTGCGCAAATGGCTATACGTACAAAGCAAATGTCCACTGTGCCACACAGACATTATGCCAGAGGATTGACTATTGCCATTCCTACAGCACATAGCGGCAGTGGGATAGATAGAGAACTTTGATAAATTATTATTGATAGCTTAAAGGTATTGACTTTCATATTAAGATCTTTGATGCAAGTTGGTACTTGGTAGAACTACTCTTGCCAGTAGACTGTGACACCCCAGGTTATTTTGTCATATCGGGAGTGAGCCGAGCATTTGTATGACCGCAATCAGATTCAAAGTTGTCTGCAGTTGATGAAAATTGCATCAAGTGATATCATTTCTGATGTTATGAGATTCACGCTTGTTTGGGCAGTTCAGCATGCAATGAACTTTTTTGTGTCAAAAAGGGAAGAACTTTTTAAGTGGTCAAGCAGCTGATGACAGTCTTTGTAAATTGGTTATTGATGAAATGGTAGTGATGTTTCAGAGTTTCAGGGACTCTAATTCTGCAACAAAAATTAATGTTCCTAAGCAAGAAAACATTGATTGCGTAGTGCCAGAAATGATATCATGTGATGCAAATTTCATCAACCACAGATGACTTTGAAACTGACTTGCAGGCACTCAAACTGTGGTCTTGGCACGACAAAAAAACCTGGGTTGTTGCGGTCTACTGGGAAGAGTAGTAGTTTGGTTAAAATTTGTTCAATTCTAATTAATATTTTATTGAGTCATTACTAACATTAAATTATCTGGTAATTACCAAACGAGCAAAATAATTGTATTACACAGATTGACTTGTAAAATAGATATTTAATTATTTCTAGTCATACAATGTTGTGCTACGTTTGGGAACATTGACCATCTTATACAATTCTTTTAGCATATAATTATTTTCTGTGACAAGCTTCTTTGTTTTTTAACCTGTTCCAATTACCTGAATTTAAAATACCAACCAATCAGTAAGCTTAAAGTTAATTCAGAGGTTTCAACCCTCCCAATTTTATCACAAGTCTCACAACTTGGGGACTCACCTCCTGATAAGGTGCACAATCGTTTTCCATACATTTGCTATAAATCTTCCTATTTTTAACTTGATAACTTTCCCATGTATTTTCTATAATTGCATTAAGTCTAGGATGTCACTTGTAAATTCTCCCAATTTTTCAGCTCCAGGGGTTAAAACATCTGTACCGGTAATTGGAATATGTAGGATTGGTTGAGTTTGCATGGGTTGGTGAAGCCAGATATGCTGCTTAGCTCGAATAGCCCTTATGGTTAATCTCAGCAACATTTACTCCTATCCAGTTTTAAGCTTATACTTTAGTATTACTTATTTTCTTCCATTTTTTGATATAATATTTCTTGTATTCATAATTTTTGTGTAATCTGGAGTATAAATACAGCTTGTTGTTGTTGTTGACATCAGAACGGCAGTTACAAATAGATCTTGAGCTGTCTTGGCCCTGCTTTTAGCCTTTTATAGTGAGACAAGTACTTTAATCAGTGTATAAATAAGAATAATAATATTACGTTTATTTAAATCCAATTTCACAGCCACAGGATGGAATTACACAGGATTGAAAGCCTATAAAATTACAATATAAAATCCACTACCAGCAATTACAACTATAATAGTATAATGCAAATTCATGTTGGTTTTTCAGCAACACAAAGTTTGTGGATCAGTCTAACCTTTGTAACATTTCTTTGCATATATATAATAAAAGTCTGAAAGTCTTTGTTTTCTTGTGTTACTTGGAACCATTGTTACAATAAAAATATTAAACATCATAATACATGTATGCCAGAATGCCTAAGTGCAACACTGCTTTGATCACTAAACTAGTCTAACAAATCTGCAATGGCTGTTGTACACACAAGACACTCATCACCACTGTATTTGCATCACAAGAATTTATTATTTGTGAAAAAGCAAGCATTATATAACATACCACAGGCCCACAGAATCTACTTGTAATTGTAATATTTTATCACTAGAATATGTTATGTGGGACATGCGATTTTGTCTATTCTGATGATGGAATTTGGTACTATATATGGATGACAGCTAGGATTCAAAACTTTTTATGCATTTCATGACCAACAGGTGATTTTAAAGGCCTGGCCTGATCTTTCAAGCTACCATCCCATTGGAGACCCCGGGTTTAGTCTGTCTGGGACTCGGACTCGTGTATATCAAGTACCCTGATTGCCGTTAATACGACATACTTATTTTTCACAATTTGATCTATTTACAGCACCTGTGTGCAATATTTGGTTACCTTGAATAAATAAAAAATGCTATGCTCGACTTTATCCCCTTGGGCCTGAATTGGAATCGCTGCTTTGTTCAGTTTGTTATTTTTTTATATTTAATAGATTTAACTTTCTGTTAACAGTAAATGGTATGTGTGTTTTTATAGTTGCAATTTTATTGTTGTATGATGTAAAATTCACGCGTAACAACTCTAGGTTAAGACCTTACAAAATGGAACAAACATTATTTCTTGAAGCTTGGTATTCAGTTGCTGTGACTATAAACACGCACTGTAATGTTGATATGATGAAAACAATAAACGCTCGCAAAACATCTTGGTTGCAAATAGACCTTTAACGCTTATAAGCGGGATTTTACGGTATTTTTATTTTTATCATCCACTTTTACCCATGATTCCATGTGCTCATAATACTTATCTTTTTCACGGGTAAACGTTGTATTTATTTTCCCGGCTGATTTTACAGAGCTAAGTGTTTATATTACTCAAATATGCCGTGCTTCTTTCTTATGGACAGTCTCGGAACAAGAGCGGTTGCAAAGCTTGGTTTCCATATGATCGCCAGGATCGCTGAAAAAATGTTCAGCGATCCAAGCGATTATATGAAAGCGCTCACATGTTCAGCGATCACAGCGGTCGTGAACGATTCCAGTGATTCAGAACACTGAGATAAAACTCGAGTCTCAGCGATCCTAGCGATCGGACCAGTTGAATCGCTGAAAAACGCGCTGGTGTGGTTTCTATATGATCGCTAGGATCCGCTGAACTTTTTTTTTAGCAACCGCTCTGAGCAATCCAAGTGATCCCAGCAATTATATAGAAACCAGGCTTAAGGAATGCTCTCTCTGAAAATTTTGAAAACCAAGATTTTTTCTGCATTCTGCATTCGTAAATTTATTTCCCGTGCGATTCTGGTACAACTTTGCTTGTTCACCGTTAAATGGCTGTGCAAATTTATTTTTTACGAATTGTACTCCTCACTCGTTTTTGGAAGAAGATGTGTTTCAATTCTGTAATGGTTTTTAAAAAGGTTTGTAAATGATCAGTTTAAAAATGTTTTGGTCACAAAGTTTAGAAATCTTTTGCATCTAATTTTTAGTCACCTGTGGCTTTCTTGAGTCACTGTGAAGAAGATCATAGAAGGTGTCAGAAATTTAGTGGAAATTATTTCTAAACTTTTTATAACAACCAAAAAATTTTTAACAGTTAGAAACCTTTTTTAGAAAACATGTCACACACCAATCGCCCAAACAGCATTTCAGCTCCCTAAGTTGTCCATTATTTCGCCACCAGAATGATCAATGACCTGTCCAACAAAAACTGCCATGCGTGTAATCGGAATCATAGGAACTGGTATAGTACTTTAGTCAGTTTAAAAACAATTAAATATTTATACTTTGCATGGCGCATCAGAAGAGAAATGGCCGAGTTTGTGGCGATAACTGTCTTGATACAAGACTGAAAGGAATCAATGTTACCTTTGTCAAGACATTCTGCAGATTTCAGGATTCACTATCAAATCACTTCTACGTGATATAGAGCAGGATACAGATTAATCTCAAGCCACATTGGTTGTTTTAGTTATCGCGGAACAATCGTTTAACCAGCACTGTTTGGTAACTTGGAACCGACTAAGCACTTCTCCTACTCAGGATGTTGTCTTGTATTCTTCCTAAACGATATATCCTGTCTATAATGATATTTGGAGGCTTTTTCGCCATGTCGTCCCTGCGAGTGAATCTAAATGTTGCGATTGGAGCTATGGTGAACAATCACACTCGTCATATCAATGGTTACAGTATCGAAATGGTGAGTTGTTTTATAATAATGTGTTCTATTTTGTTATCTTATTATTTTTGGAGCTTTAATAATTGTAATGGCTTTGTAAAATGTTGTCGGTGGAAATAAATGAACTATGAACTATCAGAACTATTCGAATACTCGGCCAACGATAAATTCTGCTTGACCATGCAAGACTCGTAACTCTATGGCTTGACCGATTATACGATCCCATTAAATGGTTCTTATATCTAATTCACAGAGAATAGTCAATAAAACCATATCAAAATTTAAAAAAACGACAAAAAATTCAAGTGTTAGGTGTTTTGGTTAGGCTGGATGAGGGACGTTGCAAGACTGGCGGGCTTATATCCGGGTTGGGGGGAGGACTTATAAACGGATGGGGGATGGCTTAGAACCGGGATGGGGGATGGCTTGGAACCGGGATGGGGGGAGCGCTTAGAACCGGGTGGAGGAGGGCTTAGAACCGGGTGGGAGAGGACCTCTAACCGGGTTGGAGGAGGGCTTAGAACCGGGCTGGCAGAGGCCTTAGAACCGGATGGCGACAGCTTAGAACCAGGTTGGGGGAGGGATTATGACCGGGATGTGGGAGGGCTTACAACCGGGTGGGGGAGGGCTTACAACCGCAGTGAGGGGAGGGTTTACAACCGGGTTGGAGAGGGCTTAAAACCGGGGAGGAGACTTATATCTGGGTCGAGCCGGGAAGGCTTAGAGACAGGAAGGGAGGAGACTAGGGCTAGGGCTTGGGCTAGGACTTGGGCCAGGGCTTGGGCTAGGGCTTGGGCAAGGGCTTAGGCTTGGGCTAGGGCTTGGACTAGTGCTTAGGCTGGGGCTTGGGCTAGGGCTTAGACTACGGCTTGGATGAGGGCTTGCGCTAGGGCTAGCGCTTGGGCTTGGGCTTGGGCTTGGGCTTGGGCCTGGGCTTGGGCTTGGGCTTGGGCTTGGGCTTGGGCTTGGGCTTGGGCTTGGGCTTGGGCTTGGGCTTGGGC
>JANVCK010096547.1:0-11845 GCA_026546655.1 Epizoanthus illoricatus
AATCACAAGCCCGGAAATTAATTGCTTAATTGAATAAAATGAGAAAAGAGTACGCATGCGTGGCCGCCGAGTGCTACTCTTCTTGCACGGACCGCTACTTAAATACTTTCTTTGCATATGTTAATTTACGGCGCGGCGGCCGGGGCGGAGCATTTGATTCGCTGTAATCAAGCCTGCGAATTACCTCGTTTCCAGGAACAGTCTCGAAGTTGACCTGGGAACCGCGCACTTATTTTATCACATCACTTCCCCATGAGAATGTGCCGTGTGAGTGTGTGTGTGTGTCACTGTGTGTGTGTCACGTCCCAAGGGCGGATATATACAAACAATTTCTTGGTTCCAGGTATGTCATTAAATTTCGGTCAAGAAAGCCAACAAGTTTGATTAAGGACAAAATGTGATTTGAAAAAAACAACTTTTGTTGACAAACATGGGCAAGAAAGCATTTGATGGATTCTAAAAATCAGCGTATTTCCCTATACCGGTAGTTTTATTTATTTGGTTGCAACTTTTGGGAAAAAGCAAACATTTCACGCAAGACATACCTAGACAAGGTTTTCGTCCAAAAAGCCAAGGATCGAGGACATACATCAGACCATAAAATTGGGTGTGTTTGTGTGTGTCATGTATGTGTCACGTCTGTCTGTGTGTCAATACTATATAGCTTTAGTTTTTGCGAACGAGCATACGTACGCAATATATAAAAAACACCCACCGAACACTCAACATCTGGGAGCGGAAAAAGTCGTCACTGTTTCTAGAAGTTACTTTGAAGATGCCGCCAACCGTACGCTAGCCGACGCGCCCGCTCAATCCATTGCTGTCGCATCACTGCTCCGCATATAAATGAATATAAAGCTCTGGCGGTAGGCCTTTGCCAATTATGCTTTTTTCCTTCCAAAATGTTAACGCTTATTGATCAACTTTCTTTCTAAATGTTAGTGATTTTTTAAATCAAAAAACACTCTAAAATGCTCAAAAAATGCTCGTCAAATATTGATTTATTTTACTAAATTTGATACCTAGTTTTGTCAAAGTCACAAACTCTTACATTGTTGTTCATCAGATGCTTGGTTGAGGCGATTTTAATGTCCAATTTATTATAAAAACATTTTGCACACTGAGTCGGTACGGCATAACACTGATAACTGAAATAGTAATATGTGAAAGTCTGGAAGGAACAATAAGATATAAATGGCATAAATATGTGCAGAGTCACCACCTTATTAAGCAGACAAGCACATCAACGGTAACAGGCCAACATCAAAGATGAATAGTTTCAGTTTGAGCAACTGGGCAAAAAAATTCTACAGGATCCAGCCCCGACCCCTCCCTCCCCTAAATATGTCCAAGGTGAGCGAGTGATAAACGAGCGAAAAGCAAACACCCAATCTGAACTATCCAAGTTTATTAGGCGCGGATGCATTTTCATTTGAAAACGGGAGTTTTTGAACACGTGTGCACAGCGATCGTTTTCAATCTGTTTATCAGAGGCAAAGCACTCGTTCCACACCGGGGACCGTTTGATTCCATTTTGAAACAGTTGCGTTTTTAATGAAATTGACATCGTCTTCGTGCGGAAAGATAAATGGAAACGAAAATTTAAATGAAAGTGCAGACATCTAGTATGTGGACCGGCCCTCGACCCAGAATATCGATTTAGAGTGATATCGTTTGAAGGGATCCTCCCAGTTTATAACACCTTTTTTTAAAACACCTTTATTTCGTTTCGTATCAGATAGGACAAATAAGACCTATGCTGCAAACAGAGATCCCTTGCCGGTCTCCCCGCCTAGCTCGGCCTCAGAGGACTGAGAAAGCGGGTATGAAGTATTGCTAACGAAAGAACATTTGTGATACCAAGGGGAGGCGCTCTGAAAATGTTTCGATGTAGTAGGGGGGGGGCTCCGAAAAAAATACAGGTTGCAAGGGGGGTGTCAAATTTTGTTAGACATAAAAAGGGGGGGCTCTGAAATATATTCTGAAACCTAAAAGGGGGCCCTAAAATTATTTGTTTTAAACCTGGTAAATCTTCACACACACACCCCGTATAATAAATGTACTTTCCGTAAGTCCAAACAATTGTTGTTCGTGGCATGCCCTTTAGTTTCGATCAAGAATCCAGTGGCGCATAGCGTTACCTCATTCGATTAGTATCGCCTTAAACTTTTTTGATTACAACATTGGATGAAAAGCCAACTTTAAAAACGTATCTGGATTCGTACACCGAGCATGAAATGTTGTACAAAAATCTAATACTTCTAGATATGCATTGTGCAAAAATAGTCGTACTTATCTATGCAAAAAAATAATAATGCAAGAACTTTAAAATATTGAATAATGTGCATATGGCACCCGGATACAAGTGAGATACCGAGATATCGATAGCCAATGTTTCCGTGAAACGGTACCACTTTTTATTCACAAGTCACGAATCATGACGAATTGGATAAACCATAAAATTAATGTTATGTGGAAGAACATTGTAATTGTGGCAAACTTTTGAAACGAAATCTCTAGAACAATGGAGGCATAATATATTAGAAAACGTCCGAGGCCCCTCTGAACTATGTAATTTTATTCACCACTATTGTCCTGGATACGGGTGTCAGACTTTCCCAGCACACAAAGTGATAAACATGAACTCGGAATCCTTGGAGTCCAATTCGCCTTTATTGAACCATTATATTTATTGGGTGATAAGATTTTGATCTCAGGTCACAGGAAAATTATATTGTCGTTTGGCTTCTGTCCAAGGAAGTACTGATGACAAGTCGCCAGCGCTGTTCGGCACTTTTCGTACTTGTAGATTTCGAGAACACCTTTTAAAAGCGCGAAATATACAACAATGTGAAGCTTTTATCCGTGCCGCACAAAATAACAATCGAACGAGTTCGGTGTCAGCCCTGCTAGCGCTTTCGAGAGCTCTTTTAACGCATCTTGCATTCGGATAATAGAATCAAACCACAGAAAATGATATGAGGTCAGAAGTTCATGTTGACCACGCTTCATATTTCGAAAACGTGTCATGCATAACAAAAACTATTTACTGAATGAAAATTACTAAGTCTAGCTTTGAAAATAACAAGTTTCTGTGACGCAAGCCCCGGGCAAAGTTGCTGCGTTCGATACATTTTTTCTGAACAGCAAAACTTCTAGCTCGATTATCCGAGGTTTTTAAAACCCGGTAATTCAATTAACTCACTTGGGCGACTACTGCTTCCCGCTAAAAGTAAAACTATACATTTAGACAGAAAAAGCTCTCAGATTTCGTTTATTCATTCAAAGTGTCCATTTCTTGTTTGCCGAACGTGACAACTGTCAAAATTGGCGCGAAGCTGGTTTCGAATAGCCTGCGTTTCGAAAGGAGACGAAACGCTGCGGTATTTGGGAAAGCCTTTTTATAGATGTTGATTGATGTTGGTTTGAGAACAGTTCGTAGCAGCTTCATGTCTGTAGTTTGGGTTAAAAGATTTTGGAGTTTGCAGCACGTGGACCGTTTTATATATCAAAATAGTCCACCGTCATCCTTGACAGCATATGGACACGTGCTTCGAGTACAAGTCGTTTTTTTCAAAAGCTTTTAAAATTTTGATCGATAAAATACAGCGAGAAATATTCTGTAGAGTGCAGAGTTGTTTAACATTTCGTGCCGTATCAGCTTCGAATCTTGATCCCCAAGAGTATTATTTGCAATATTGTTCTCAAGATTTTTTTTCACTTCTGAAACAAATGCTTAGAAAAACCTGTCAGAAATACAAAAGCCCAAACACCATGTTATTAAAATTACCAGTCTTACTTATTTTAATTCACAAAACATTCACCTAAAATACCCAGGTTCTATAACGAACACGGCTAATTAGACGCTTTTTGCATAACAATATGTTGGACGGCAAACATATCACCGCGGTTGATTCTTCGGAGCGCCTTTAATTGATGGTAAATGCAACTTTCTGTTTACCTTCAATGATTAAAGCTAAATTCTCGTGTTTTGATTCACTTGACAGGCGCTGCTTCGAGTCTTACTGGTGATTTGACGCATGTATTTGGTGAAGTAAATCTGCGTAGTGTACTCAGAAAAGACTGACAGGCTTTGTTCTGAAATACAGTAATGTGAAGTTTTGTTTATAACGACTCCGCAAGTTTTTCTCGCATAAGAATCGCTTGCGTACTTTTCCACCTTTACTGCAACAAATAGTGTTTTAAATTTTACTTTCAGCCAGGAAAAAAGCTGGATTTTGGCAGGGAAAATGGAGTACTTGTCGACAGCTGTCGTCCCTAGAGATTCTAAATTGACGACTACAAACAATACTCAAGTTCCTTATTGTCTTGGAAAAATGTCGTTCTTGTGCTGAACTAGCCTGATATTTAAATTGCTGCCAGATTTGCCTGAACTTTTCTGAATAAAAGTAGTGGTAATTCATTCAGACTGCGTCAGAAGCCAAATTATAACAGCCAAGCCACTTCAACGGGAATATTGCGCTAAATCACAAATCTCGGACAAAGCGACGACTGCTTTGTTTACTGACCTCAAACCGTAACTCACTTTTGACCTGCTACCACAAATTCAAAATCTTAGACGAACCTAATGAACACGATTGAATTGTTCCAAATAATGGATTTTAGTCAGTTCAGTTCAAAATTAAATTAAGCCGCTGTTGAAAATTGATTGCCACAGCGAGTCTGCAATATATTTTAGTGTTCACTTGTGGTGAAGGAGGAATGTCTTGGGGAAATTTTACAAGTGACCAAGAAAATCGAGCAGAGATATCGATATCATTACAACAACCACACCGTAGAAATATCAAACCTGGCTTTTTTAATTACTCCTTCCAATAAAACCGTACAAAATTCTGCTCTCTCTGGAAGTCAAATTATATAAATACAAGTATTTTCAAACTTCTAAAAGGTATATCGTTACATTGAGGATACTATCTCAACCATTTAACATTAAAAAATTTTCCTCATAAATGATTTTACAATATTAAACCCAGATTTCATTTTATAGAAACATAACTGCGGGAAGCATATATCCAAACACTGCTTCTCGGACTCATAATATTCAAATTTATAACAAGTCTACATTCACAACTGTGATAAACTACTTTCAAAGTAGCAGAAATTCTAATTTATAATTGTTCAATTCTCCAAAACCTCCTGGGTTAAGAATAAGTATTAAGTCAAATTATTAAATCATCCTCTTTACAATTTTGCGAAAATTTTCAATCAACACTTTCATATTAAAATACTTTACACTTAAAGACTGGAAATTTAATATTCCTTCTGCTATAATTCGAAAATTTTTACATCGATATATATTCGATAAGTTAAGCTCTATAAACTAGAAACCAATTCAACCATTCGATTGCAAAATATTATGTGAACAATTTGAAAAGAAGCCTTTGTAAGAAAAGGCGAATACAGCATTCACAGCAGTAATTTCTTATAAATTTGCTTTGCTTGCAGAAAAGTTTCCAAGTACGTATGAAGAGGAAAGAAATTAGATTCTTTACATCACCGAGACAACCGAGAAATTTCTCAAGCGTTCGGCCTTCGCGAAAGTGAAAGCCAAAATAAAATTAATTTAGCTCAGTTTAACGGTGTGGAATAGTTCCAAACATATTAAAATTCAGCTATGACCACTGTATGGCAATGAGTGTGAACTTTTCTTCGCTAATAATTTAAAATCTCGATCTTTTGAACGTTTGAATAATAGTGACTTGGCGAATAAGTAGTAAACAAATTCAATATAACGCAACAACATCAACATGCAAACCATGGAATATTAAAATTCTATGCAAGAATATCAACTCTAAATAAATTTCGCCTACAAAGATCTTTACAACAAACCTATAATTGAAGTTCTTATTTCATAAATTTGTCCATAGCGGTAATAATTCCAAGTCTCTCTAGCGGGTTCTTTTCGGGGGAAGGCCGCGCGGCTTCGGAGGCTTACCAAGTTGGTTTCCCTGGCCTTGAGTTTGCTGGTTTTGTGGACAATACTTGATCGTGTGCGAATCATCTCCACTTGCTTTGCAGATCGGACAAGTATACGCTCTCAAGATCGGGCAAGTTGTTTTCCCGTCCGCGCTTTTAAGCACATGGGAAGCGTAGACTTCCTCGCTTTCACCGTTGTTCCTGCAGAACACACAAACTTGACGGTTTGTGCTCGGTGGTGCAACACTTGGCGGTGCTCTTGCGGTCGGCTTTCCACGTCGGCTCGGAGGTAGCGCGGTTTCCTTTCGCTTTGCTGTGTGGAGAATATTTGATGTGCTAAAGGGCTGGAAGGAGCCTTCTCCATACGTTAGACCATGATCGGGGAACGAATCACAACTTCCAGAAGACGAATTCTCTGAATCGATGCTGTCAAAGCGATCACGACGCGTCATTTTGCTCACTCCGAAGTCATTCGCAAGATAGTCAAAGTCGTTGTTCACGTTCGCTAGTCTCACCTTCTGCACCAGATTACTGAGACCAAAGTAATCATTGAACATGTTGAACTCAGTCTTGTGAAAATCATCACTTTCTGGAGGACAAGTTAACGACTTTATCTCCTCATCGTCAGAGTCGAGAAAGTTGCTCGGAATCAACGTTTTGAGCATCACTTCACTCAAGGACATCGTGGCTTCGGTGCACAATTTCGGTCTTTCTTTCTTTGCTGCGAGGTTTCTGTTTTCAATCTGCAGCTCAAAATTTCACGTCTGATCAACTGATGCCGCCAATCGATACCTCTTGCTTGTTGTGAATGCAACCCAAGAGCTCGCATGGGAGTCAGCAGGATATTTCTGTCTTCACAGTAGGAAGGGGGCGTGCTCAATGACATGTCAATTACGGCCTCACTTGCGCGTGCAGTAATGGCGCGAATTACATTATCACGGGGGAGGGGAGGGCACTTTCTTAGTCATTCTATTTCAAAACTTATTTCATAACGTGTCTTCTCTACAATTTAAGTCGCCGGAAGTTCTATATGCAATCTAAATTATCTTCATTCTCTAGCAGAGTATGAAATACAAAAAAACTAAATCTGTTAGAAGTTAAACAAAACCAGCAAAATGTTTTCATTCTCCCTCTCCCTGAGTCGGCTTTCGCTTCAGATAATTACTCTAACAGAAGCTTACAATACTGTCAATCATATTACGCAGAACAGACTCGCTGACGCCGACAGCCCTTCGTGCGCATTGTCCTTTTTATTCTCAAGAGTAAACATTTTCCTGCAAACTATTGTCATGGTAATCATGTTTACAAAGCCCCGACCAATTGTAGATCGGCTCAATTTTATTATTATTCGGTAAATGAAAATTGCAAATCAAAGTTTTGACAATAGCGTCGAGGAGCCAAAAGCAATTGTAAACAAAAGCACATTCTCCTTTGATAAAAAAGAATTAGATTTTGAAAGCACGTAAGACCACCGCTGAGACAGAGAAATACTGTATTATCGACTCGATTGATCAAGGAAAACGTGCAGCAATCGAGGCGAATCAACATGCATCTAAAAATAAAGCAAAAATCGAGTATCTATGAAGCTATAGCGATGGTGTTGACAGTTTTGCGAAGGAGATCCGAGGTGGATTGATGACAAATGCATGCTGGCTGATAAACGCTCAATTTGAGTAGCTGACAGTTTAGCCACAAACCGCAATTTTAGGTGCAATCAATCAAAACGCACCGGAAACGTAACAATGGCGCAAGGTACTCGTACTCGGAAGCACGTTTTTATCAAGATTCTTGCAAATTGGTTTTTGACGGTTTTGAGAGAAATTTGATAGTTATTTTTTACAAGCTTTTTAAGAAAAACACTTCTAAATTTGCATACATTTTAAGAAATGTTTCAAAATGATATCTTCTTTCTCCCAGGTGGCCACACTCGCGGTTTGAATTGTGCTTTCACAGCACAATCGTGGTATTGTGTTAGTCCACGTGTTGTGATCCAAAGGCGATAAGGGTCATAAGGAGCAGTGATAGCTTCACCGCAGGGCATTCTTAAAGCTGCAATATGGCTCCATTTAATCTCACGCCGAGGTAAAATATTTTAGCGGAAGTGAAAGCACTTATCAAAATAATTCTCAAAACAACATTAACAAGACAAAATACAGTGCTGTTGGGGGAGGGGTGGGGATGCCATCTTACTCGATCGTGACAGCATCGGGCACCCAGCGAATTACCTGTAAAACCTTTTAGATTGATGAATTGATCACCTGGTAAGCAAGAACAGATATCTTTAGACAACTCAGACAGCAATGAGCATACATATTACAGGCCTGAAGGCTGAACTGGAAACAGTAAATCTGTAATGGCTATAATGTACTTTAGTCGTTAATAGATATAAATTATCCTCTAAAATGGCTTTGCGTTGGTCGGAAAGGCTTGAATTGAAGAAGCTTAGTAAGTGTTGGAACTTGTGAATAAGTTTAGCGGATATTTGCTTTTAAAATTACAATTCACTTTTCGATAAGTACTATATAAACTTCCTGCAATGAATTGGATCTATGTGAAATTGGGAAACACTAAAAAGTTCCAGTGGCAATAGGAAAATAATCAATCATTTTAGACTTTTAAATTGTGTTTGAATTTGATCCACACTGTCACTGGGACAAGTATTAAAGACGAAATGAAATACAGAGCACCGGTTTTTAAACAAAGCATCAGTGCTGTTTGAATTTTAAACATTTGTTTCGAAACGGCTCTTGAATCAGTCTTCACTATAAAGTTCTTATGGCCCCACCCACAACCTCCGGAATCTGAGTTCAACTCCAATATTTTGTCTTTAACAATATATTCCAAACTAAAGAGTGAAAGTTAGCAGTAAATGTATTGTCTGTTTCATTTATAACGAACTGGAGACAGTTTTGGTAGAGGGGACTAGCTGACGCCAAAGGGAATCGTCGTTTCTCAATAAAATTCATTAAAAACTGAGACCACGTGCCTCTTGCAGTCTATTCCCGTTAATATATACTTTAATAAAGCAAATGAAGAAACTGCGGGAAATTTCTACCAGACACAATTTTGCAAGGAACAACTAGGAACGATTTCACATCTCGTTCTTTATATATTTTAAAAAGTGCTCAGCCCGGAACACAAATTTCTATTTTGGAACTATTGTAGGACGGAATCATCAATTTTATAAACGATATCGTTACATTATGATAACTAACATGGAACATTCTGATTTATCTGAGCTATTATTAGTTGGCTGGGCTTGCACTCCAACCATAACCACGTGTGCGTGGTCATAGAGCTGGAACAAACCTACGAAGTGCCTTCGAAGGGTTTTCTTGACCTTCAAAGCTTTGTTTTCCTCGTGAAATTATCGTATTTATTAGAAAACAAATTATTTTCAACTAAATATCTTGATACCTGAACAAGCTGCCATGCATGCAATTTAAAGATTCCCTGACATCGAAGCTCACACAGAGAAGCTCACGTTAGAAACGTGCTTGAAACTAGCTTGAAATAGTTGTGAATTTTCGTGATCATTTCACACATGAATTAAGATGCAGTTGAAGCATGTGTCTTGTTTTGTGCTTTACGAGTTTCCACGCCTTCGTGCCTGTGACCACATGAGAAACACATTTTTACTGACTGAAGCTTTCAATTTCATTGATTACCATATATATAGAAACGAAAGTTCGTTCGAAAAACTCAACGAACCTTTGATGGGTTTTTTTGGCCATCGTCCTAGCCGTACACGTGGATCGTAGTGTGGCTTCTAGAACAGTTTTACTTTTATAGTGATAGCGACCTTTCGGTACATGCAATTTCTAATCTGTTTATGCAAACTCGTGTAAGATGCAAGAAGAATAAGATGTTGAAACTTTGTTCCAAAATATGTATACATCTCGTTTCTAACTTCGTACCATGCCAAGTAATCAAGGGCGGACAACTAAGTATGCAAACACATTTTTAGTTCCAGAAGCCAATTGTTAGCTAGTAGCAACAACAACAACAACAACACTACACTGAGCGACAACAACACTGAACATAGGACCTTTCTGAAAATTACATAACTGTGAGAAAGTTTACCTAATAAAATATTATTATTATTATTATTATTATTATTATTATTATTATTGTTATTATTATTATTATTATTATAACAACAACAACAACCGAGCACTGAACAACAACAACAACAACAACAATTTTTATTTCCACCACTAGTTTTGACTACATTTGCATGTCCGTTACAATAACACAGAACTGGTTATTGTTGTAGAAAAAGCCAATTTATGAGGACATACCGTCCCCAGGTAAAAAACTGTCGTTTGAAAAGCGAAGCATTTTAGAAGACAAACATCGGACCAATTAAGAAAATTGCGACATTCATTTGCTCTAGGAATCTGGGCCTGATATACCATTATTTTATACGACGTCCTAGATATGCTGGCATCTATAATATTGTTTTATCCAAACGCCTTTTTAAAATACGCGACATTCAGAGAAAGCAGAGACGTTTAATGGGTTTATTGACAGCTACCAACTATTCCCTGGTATACTCCATCTCCCCGGCCACTGACCCCTTCTCCCTTGAAATGTTGAGCTTGGCCTGTGAAAAAAATTGATTCAAACTGAGATGTTGTGCTCTGTTTGGCGTGCACAGCAGTTGCAGAGAACACACTAATGACATATTTGGGTTATTTCAAACGTTAGTTTTATGTTTTAATTTTCTCGTGTCAAACTTCCGTGAAGTAGGTGTATCAACTAAAAATAGTACCATGATGCCTGTCTATTAGAAAGACTACCGGCGCCATGTCGGATAACGTACCTGCTACAAAGTACATCGGTGTCAATTCCGCAAAATTGTTCCGGATTAAAAAATTAGTTGAGCCGGAACGGTTTCTCATGTGTGAAGAGGAGATCTGTTGCGCCATTATGGTTCAGTTTTGGCTGGCTACAAAACCTATCCGAGCTTATCCGGTATGACGTGTACCAAAAAGTACGAGGAGTATTTTTAAAGCCGAGGCCTGTGAGAGGTGAAGAATTATTATTATTTCTGTCGTTCTTCGGTTGTTAAAAATTCGAATAAAGACCTTTCATATCTAGGACGAAGTGCGAGCTGTTTGTGATTTTAGATATATACAGTGGCATACCAATTTTGAAATAGGAATATTTGAGGATATAAACCATTTGGTTTTCGTCTGGAATTTTTCGTCTGTTTTCTCACCGCATCATAATATTTGTGGTTGTTGACAAAAGAACGTATTTGTCTAGAGTTGTTCCTACCGTAAACAAGTGTTCCTTCCAGCAACCGTATCACTTTATACTTTGACGTCAGTCTGGATAGGAAGGAACTGATTATGCACTTATAATACTGATGCCCGGTCTTGTAACACTAAAAACCATGACAGTAAAACCGCAAGGGAAACATTTTCGAATTAATTGTTCAGCAGAAAGTTTAGTAACAGCTGTACTTCAATAGTTCTCTTTATTTCTCAGCAAAGCGCTCTGCATTCAAGAATATGATATTTACCGCACAATCCTTTTCGTAGCTTCATTTGTGGATTTCGGTGGTGGCGACTTGTGCTTGTTATTCTACAGTGTTTTCCATCGAGTTATATTATGGTAACACGGGTGCAAGTTTGGGAGAACAAGAAATGGCTGTGGTAGCACGAGCCTAAGGCGAGTGTTTCCACAGCTATTTCGCGTTCTCACAAACTTGTACGAGTGTTACCATAACTAAATGGACAACACGGGAAATGTTTTCTATTTCTTTTATGTAATAAACGCAGGCATGTTTTCCATCGAGTTATGGTAAACGGCTTTCAACCAATCAGCGCGCGTGTTATATTTAGTTTATTTTATAATTAAGAAATAGAAAACATTTCCGTATTTTCCATTGAGTTATGGC
>JANVCK010096658.1:2982-19827 GCA_026546655.1 Epizoanthus illoricatus
AATGTGGAGAACATGGATATAAGTTTGAGCTGGGTAGCTTTCCTTGTCTCACCAATAAGGAGCTATTAAGGAATGTGGAGAACATGGATATAAGTTTGAGCTGGGTAGCTTTCCTTGTCTCACCAATAAGGAGCTATTAAGGAATGTGCAGAACATGGATATAAGTTCGAGCTGGGTAGCTTTCCTTGTCTCACCAATAAGGAGCTATTAAGGAATGTGCAGAACATGGATATAAAGTTTGAGCTGGATAACTTTCTCTATTTCACAAAGTTACAAACTTTTTAGAAGGGATTTTCCATCTGGCTCGATATAAGCCCCTTGGTTATCACTTATTGGCTTCCATCTGTGTAAAGAGAGAGTTGGGTGTGTCTATTATGCGGACTCAGCTGCAGAGTGATCTGTGACTGACCATATAAACACCTCAAAGACATTCACGAAGGTTCCGTAATGCCAATACTCAGATATGCCCGGGATTTCACGGTATTCAATGAAGAAGTGAAAGCTATGGATCACGATCGTTGTGTTAGCCTACGCAGATCGTCAACTCACGAAAATAATCCCATGGGCTTATTATTTGGTCAAAAAATGAGACGTTTTTCTCCAATTTTATATAGCGGAATTTGTATGGACTTTCATGGGTTTATTTTCGAGAGTTTACGATATCTTTGTTGGCTCTTATAAGAGAGTAGATCTGCTAGGATCTACTCTCTACTAGGAGTACGGCGTCTCCTTCTACAAGGACTTTCATTCAGTTGTTCTCACTAATTTGATTACGGTATTATCTTGATTGTCTTGATTTTAGCTGTTTCCTAAAAATTAACTCGAGTCTTTGAAGTTATCGACAAGAGTTTTCCTAAATTAGCAGTTTGAGTTAGTAAATATATCATGGATGCCAAACTAAGCAGTGATAAGTTACGAGCACTGCGGGCTCAGCACTGTGTAGAAGATTGTTTGTTCTGCTTCGACATGTTTTCAATCGTTTATGCTTTTAAACATCTAATACCTTGTGAACAGTGAAATGGGATATTATTTGGGAAGCAGGTGTATCATTCAGAAAGACCAGAAACGTGAACCCCATGTTGCTTGTTCATGACACTTTAACAGGCCCCGTTCACACGGAGACGGATTTATGTGAAAGCGCAACTTTTCAAAACGTATTCGTGTGAACAGGCATCGTTTTCATTTGAAAACGCAAAAATACTTTTGCGTTTACATGTCCCGTCCACACGACAACGATGTTAACTTCACCAATTCTATTGTCAGCGTTTTCAAACGTTTGCCCGTGCACATGGAGACGATAGAATTATGTTTTCAAAAAATTCCACTTTCGAACCCGTTTTTGAAAGTTCCGTTTTCGGTGAAATTGATATCGTTGTCATGTGGACCGGACACGAAAACGCAAAAACGTTTTCCGTGTGAACAGGACCTTATATAATTTGTTTTTCTAAATTCCGTTTATTTTCTTCAGTTCGATCACAAAATAGATTGTTTGCATCACTTACAAATTCCTGCTCAACAGACACTTTCTGTAAATAATTTATTAAATTCGTGTGACTAGTTATCTGAATACACAAAGTAGGCTATGGAAATTACTGCAGATAGCTCTAAACATTTAACGACTGACGGACACTAAAAGCGTCTATTACTGAAATTCACAAAGCAGAGACGATTGTATCTATTTTAGTTACGGTGTATTAACTATTAAATGCCGTGGCTCTGCAATAATCGGCACCAAAAAACAAATAATAAATTTACGAACACAACGTTATTAGCAAAGCTTGTTATTACCCTTAAATTGATGGACTTGTAATTTTATTAATTAATCTAATTTATGCACCTCAAATTTTTCACACAAGCTTACAGAAATTAATTGAAGTATACACAAAGTAACTTCGATGTTTTGTTTAATATATGAACATTTATACCATGTGTTTAAACACATCTGTAGGCGGTATGGATTCCGACTTAGACTACTGACCCCCTGAGATCACAACAGTGAATGCATGGGTCAAACTCCCGAAAGCGTAATTTCTGGCAGTCGTGGGCTGGGGATGGCACTGATGAAATTTCACGACGAAATATTGATTTAGAAACAAACCAGCGGCATAAATTCGACCTGTGTAAAACTAAAGCCTTTATTTTTTTGTCAGTGTCGAGGACAAAGGGTCATATCTTGACCACTAGACGCTTTGATTCCGGCTCCCGACTTCCAGATTCCAGTTCCTGGATTCCGAATTCGAAATACAAAATTTGGACATGCTGCGGCGCAATGTTGTAGGGTACCTTTTGCAAACATCGAAATAAAAAATACATGATTGCGCATGAGAACCCTAGAGTTAGTAAAAAAAATTATCCCTATTTTCAAATAATCGTACCCAGAAAATCCCTTGAATTATTTCATACTACAAAAAATCCCTATGGATTTTTTGACATGTATTTGTATACATATGCATTTGTTTTATTATGAGTCACCAAATTTATCACGATACCATATAACCATCCTGTTTTTGAACTTGGAACCCAAAATATTCCCCAGTGTTTGAAGACCCACAAGAATCCCTTCAGGGCCAAATGTCATTCTCGAAAAAATGCTTCCGTAACACCTCCGTTATACAATCTTTCAAGCGTCGCCCCTGGGCAAATAACAGCCCATATACAACTCCGACTGCAGTTGACAACAACTTGTTGAGTGGTCTTAAATTTTAAAAATGCCCAAGTCTCCGCAGTCCGTACCCTAAATCCATATTAAAATCCATCACGGAAGACATGCTACAGTTCGCAAAATAAGGTTTAAAGATTTATACTGTACAGCTTCAATTGCAGTTTCTTTATGTTAGTTCGGTTTAGACTTGAAAGTTGAATGAATTCGGGGATAAATTCAGTTCATGTTTAGACTATGAAGCTTATATTGAGGATGGCAAACGTTTTTTTTTAGTGAAGCGTGATTTGCATTTTTATTTCTCGTGAAACGAGCTCGAGAAATGGGCAATTATTTCACTTTAAATAGTGCGTGAAATAGCTCCTGTAAGCCGTGATTTGCGTGATTTTTTTGGCCGTGAAACGAGAATTTGATGTTCAATTTCCCGTGAATCGTGATTTTGTCCAATTTCAGTATTGTCTTCTGTGAATTGTGAACTAGCTGTTCCAGGTTATTTTTCATGTAACGTGATCTACACCTCCTCCCCCCTTATAAATTAGGGGGCGAGGTTACTTGTAATTGCCTCACTGGATCGGCCAGATTCAAAGGAGTCAATTTTATGAATTACTTTTTTAATTCCAATAAAAGCAATGAATAAAAAATAAACTGGTTGAGCGGAAATTTCAGTACAGTCCGCCTCGGACTGGGCGATGTACTATTGATTACTTATTTGACCATTTTAGCTCCCTGATTTTGGTCACATGATGCCATCAGCTGCATGACGTCATGGATCGAAGCCCGCAGTCATTTGTGCAAGTGAAAAAGCATGGTGGACAGCTAGAAATACTGGAATGTGAAGTTTTTCGACGGATTCTCGCCTGATTTTTGCCTGAAATGGCTCCATACGCGTACACCTCCGGTGGTGAGAAGGTGGAAGAACGGGAGAGAGCTATGACGTAAGGATTTAAGTTTTATAATGCAATTTGGAAGTGTTTAGTTCGATACGAGTGTCGTTGTTTTTGCGCCACTTGAGTTCGCAATTATTATCCAGATCGCACATTCGTAGACCTCAAGTAAACACTGAATTTATTACTCAGAACTGTTGACACAGAGTGGAGTTTAAAACGTTTCTTGTTTTCAGCGTGCAGTGACTGTAGTTCAGAACGTTCGGGACTATTTAATTTTATGTCGAGATAATTCGATAACGAATGTAAACTTAAACATCCTGCATCGAATTCATCAAATTGGCTCTGACCTCAGAAACCTTGAGGCGTTACAGAGCTTCTCAGATGTAGATGGAACACTATTTTAAAACTTGTCAGTCAACTGAACAAGTTGATTTGAGCAATGAATGATACCGACATATTGCTAGGCGTGACGATCAAACGCTTTATCAAATCAAAATGACGTTTTAATGCTAAAGAGCGCTTTCGAACTCTTGATTAATTAGGGTCTGATTTTATCTCAGACTGATTCATATATTTTCTGTTTTAATGGTTCTTTATTCTACTTTACAGGGTCGATTTGCTAAGCAGGCACATCTTGACTTAGTAAATTGTAACGGTTACAAACAGTTGAACCTTCTCAGTGTGCGAGGAAAAGGCGATGCTGTTGTGTACATTTGTACTGTTTAATCGTTTTTAGATAAATGTAGTTTACAAGAGAGAAATATTAGACATGTATTTTAGACAAAACACTTTGGCTGTTTAGTTGGGGCTCTAATAAGTGGGTTTAAACTTGTGCAAATGTGCAAAATGGTGGTTGTTAACTATTGTGGCTGGTGACAGGGGGTGTGGATGATTGTGTCAAGAACTGTCATTTTCTTTCTTGCTCGAATTAATGCCAGCAGAAACCAAAAATTGCTCAATACTACTTTTCAGACAACAAGAGAAGGAAAGGACAGCTTTTCTAAATGGCAGTGATAATTTTAGTCAGGCTGTATTTAATTCTCAGCTTTTTAAAAAACTTGCCAGAAATGCAAAACATAACAAGGCATATTGGCCTTTATCGCATGTTTACAGGCACTTATGATGAGATTACAGATGATTCAGTTCCTGTGTTTACACATCTTTTCAAAAATATTGTGCTTTCTAAAAACCATTTATCACATTTCGTGAAGATTTGTAGTGCAGTGGAAGTGCAAGGACGATTTAAGTTGAATATTTTACAATGCTTTTATATATTCATAAACTTTCAACCAGATAGACATTTTGGGCCAATTATTTAAATAAAATGTCTAATCTGGATTATATCTTTTGTTTAAGGGTGAACATTGTGAACAGTAGATAGCCACTGGTTAGGATAGACTCTGTTTGAATATTAATCAACCCTACATGTTTATTATTTGCCACATGTTTAAAAATACAGAAGTTTGTTTTGTTGAAGTAATTTTTATCTCGCTTGCTGTCATATACATTTTCCCATCAGTTACTTAAGCAATAAAAGTCATTTTCTATGTCTTTGTTCTCTGTTATAAACATGCAGGATGTTGGGAGAGCACAAGCAAAAATTGAATATTTTTGTGTTTTGCGAGCCCAAGTGTTTATAACAGAGAACAAAGACATAGAAAATGATTTTTATGACTCAAAGTCACTATCAAATAAACAAAATGACATTTCTGTGCATCTCATGCAGGCACGATTGTGCCAAAAATTTTAAGTTTTGCATCACCTTGGCAATTCTCAAACTAGAGGGCAAATGCCCGTCAAATTTGGCTACACTGATACTACGCTTGTGGTTGTGATTTTAGTGCGCATTCTGAACGACACTTCTAACCACAAGTTCCACCATGTTTTGGTAATATCACTGTTTAGTATATACCAACATGGTGACCTTGGCATTTCAAGCAATCTGATTGGTTCGCTATCTCAGGATAATGAGCATTAGCCACCTCCTAGGAAGTGGATAATGCATCTCATGCAAAACTGACAGTGTTTCTGAGTTTGAATGTTTGATATTCAGGGCAATACACAAAAGCAACAGAGTTTGATCTCACAGTATTCAAGGTAAAGAAACTAAGCCTTGACAATGGCCCTATAGGTAAATTGTAAGTGCACTAGCACTGGACATAATTTGCTATGATGCGAAATCTTTGCAGATTATCGTATAACTTCCTCTGTTTAGCCCCCTCCCTCTATTAAGCCCTCCCCCTGCCAGAAAGATGAGCCCTGGTTGAAAGATGAGCAAGCAGAACAAATCACCTGAAGTTTTGACTTGAAAATTTCAAAAAATAAGGTTCAAGCAGGTTAAAAATACTCTGATGTTTGGCTTGAACCAACTCATTTGAAATTATTGCAAAAATGGTGTGTCTTATACTCCTGAATACCTATGGTATGTGCATGTACAAATGCATGTATTACATGATGGATCAGTATTACTTGAGATATTATTAATCCGCATGTTTGTAAAATATTTCTGTCAACAGGCACCAGAACCTGTATGAGCTTCTTGGTGTTGAAAAGGATTCGACTCCTGAGGAGATTAAAAAGGCATATAGAAAGGTTAGTAATTTGTTAGACGGCAAACAGCCCTTTCCTTCACCAACAAGAGGCTGGCAATTATTGGGTTTCCTTTGAAGCAAATTTTGGTGCACTGTCATGAAATGGAAAATTGAGGAGAGAAAGAAGTTATGCAGTTGGAGGATCCATTTTGTAACTGTACACCAAGACTCATTTGGAAACCTGATTTACAGACTTTTTGGTCAAGGAAAGGGTTTTTTGCAATCTAGTAGTTTGTTTTTTGCCATATTTTTTGTGTACATGTATGTATTTTATAAGTTGACACACTGTATAAGTTGTCCCCATGTTCTCACACACCATCGGGAGATATAAGCCAAGCAACACACTCACATAGAACCCAGTCCCCCTCTGGTGGTGAGAAAACATTTTCCGCTTGTTTTGTGCCTCAGCCAGTGGAAAATAACACATCTTGAATGTTAAGAAGTGGAGTTTATTTACATGTATACCAATGTTGAAGTTGGCCATGGCTTTTACCCAACTGTCAAAATGTTACATGTGTACATCAAGGTGTAGGATAAGATATGTTTAATAAAAACACCTTGTAGCTGGTAGGCTGAATTACATGTTTCATATACAATTTGATTTGTAATTTGGTTTCTAAGATTTTAGAACATTTCTGAGCTGTTTCACAAACTTTCACAAATGTTACAATAACTTAATTTGCACATGAACAAAACCCACAATGCATCTCATTTTCAGGAACGTCCAGTTGCTCATGATCCCCTAAACAACAGTCACCGATTGCTTACATTTGCTTGTGCCATTGTTTAGTCGATCGCAAGAAACCAAAAGTTTCTGAAAATGAGATGCATTATGGGATTTGTGCATTGAAACAGAGTAAACTGTTTTCTGTTATCTTAAAATGGAAAATGAAATGACTAGTATGTTGTTGCATTTACATCACATTATGAACCAATCAGAATTCATGTATGTTAATGTATAATTATTGTATCTTGTTTATGTTGTAATTAAGAAATAGAAAACATTTCCGTGTTATCCATCGAGTTATGGTAACACAATTGTAAGTTTGGGAGAACAAGAATTAGGATAAACAGTTTTTAACCAATCAGAGTGTGCATTATATCTAGTTTATTTTATAATTGCAGATGGCCCTGAAGCACCATCCAGACAAGAACCCTAATAATCCTGAAGCTACAGAAAAAGTAAGTGAGATCTTATGAATGTCACATGACAGCTGAGTGAACATCACACATTAGCTGTCAAAGAAGGCAACTTGTTTCCTTCATAGCAGGATTGCCTCATTTAGTAAATGATCAATGTAGTGAATGATTAATGTCTGCAAACTATAGAGATATATAATTATATATTATGCCCTGGTACCTTCACTTATGAACACCTCAATAATTAATCAGATTTGCAGCAGGATAATATGTTGTCTCAACTGCAAAATATGTACTTGATAATTGTTATGCATGGGCAGCTGTTGTCTCGGCACATGTCGTCACCACGTCGTCAAAAGTGCTCAGTTTCAAAGTTTTGTGCTCAGTTGTAACAATATTGTGTAGTTCCAGAAAATATCCATACCCCCACCATGGAGGGAATTGGAAATTCCAGAGGGATAGGGGGTCAAAGTCTCAGGAAATTGTGGAGGGAGGGGGGATGTGGCCAGTTAAAATAGTTTCCAGATGGTCCACTTCATTTCAGTGTGACCGAGTTGTTCAAAAATTCCTTATTACCAACTTGGTAGAAATTTCTCAAAGACACGAATCAGTTTAACTCATTTTACATCCAAAAGGGAAGATTTTGTTTTCTCCAAAAGCTCTTTAGAAGCCAACTCCTTTCACACTGCAAACAAAGCTACCAGCCACGCATCATTACCTGTTACCAGTCTTCGGGAAGACTTCAATGACTGTTCACATTTTCATTTTTCTTCGAGACACTTGTTTAGGTAGTAAGAGACTTTTAAGAAAAATTTCCTTCTGTCAGAAAGTTTGTGACTTGCAGCAACTGTCCTCAATGGGAGTGTATGCTGTGCCAGTAAATTAGAATCTTCCAACTTGTTTCTGTTTTCACTGATAGACAAGTCGCGCAACTTACATTGCTTTTTGTGTGCCAATAATCCAGCATGTGAAGCAAAGCACAAGATTCAATGGGGTTTACACAGCTAAAAGTGAAATACTAGTAGAAGTTTCATCCATGGCCATGTTTACAAATAAATGAAAAAAGTTGGACATTAAAAAATATAGCTGCAACTGTTCAATTTCAGCGATGTTCCATGTCAACAACTTCTATCTGCTGAAATGAAAATAAACCCAGACCGACCGCAGCCACTAATTAGAATTCAGCTGCCCAATCAAAATGCACGCGGTCTCACTCCACTTGTAAATTTCAGACATCCCCAGGGACTAGGAGACGCACTGATGCCTGACCTGTCTCTATTTGATATTTCTTTTTACACTAAACTTTTGCTTTATTTACTGTGGTTTGAACGTTTCCCTACAACAGTTTGGATAAGATATTCTAAGTTGTCTGGCTTTCTTTCATATGAAAAGAACTTCACTTCACTAGTTTGAAAAATTTGTTGAGTGGATAAGAATAACCTGACTCCATGTTGAATTTCTGTTATTGTTGAAATTGTCGGATCCTGTCATGCGCAGTGCCGGGATGGCCTGGGTGCTGCTCAAAATATTGCACTTTACAGAGATCATTTGCAGTTTAAGATATATATACTGTACATACGATCCATAGATAATTCTGGGAGAATAAAAACAAAGAGAGAATGCTCAAATACCTGCAAGGTGCCCAATAATTATTTTGTTTCTTTACAAGGAGTAACTTTAGAAAAGTATTTATTTTCAACAAGTTTTGCATCGTTTGAGTGTGCGTGTGCAATGAACTGCACTCTTCAGACGTGTGCGGAGCTGAGTGCAGGTATTGCTGTTTTCTATACGTACATGTACATGTAGCTCTAACTCGCGAGGGATTAATTGTATTACTTTCAACCAATCAGAAGTGAGCATTTATGTTACCCATATGATTAGAGATAAAAATTAATGAGTTTTCAAATAGTTGAAATATGTGTATAATATTCAGTGGGGGTCAGTGATGTCATTATACAAAGGGTTTCAGTTTGTTGAGTGAATGTCACACAACTACTATGTGAATATCACACAACAATAGGAATGTCATACAAAACTGAATACACATGTAGGTGTCACACAGAAGAGTGAATGTCACACAACAACTGAGTGAATGGCATAACAACTGAGTGAATATCATACACAGAAGAGTGAATGTCGCACAACAACTGAGTGAATATCATACATAGAAGAGTGAATGTCGCACAACAACTGAGTGAATATCGTACAACTGAGTGAATGTCACACAACTTGAGTGAATGTCGCACAACAACTGAGTGAATGTTACACAACAACTGAGTGAATGTCACACAACAACTGAGTGAATGTCACACAACAACTGAGTGAATGTCACACAACAACTGAGTGAATGTCACACAACAACTGAGTGAATGTCACAACAACTGAGTGAATGTCGTACAACAACTGAGTGAATGTCACACAACAACTGAGTGAATGTCACAACAACTGAGTGAATGTCACACAATAGCTGAGCACCTATCACAATAACTGAGTAAATTTTGCTCGACAACTGAGTGAATGGCACAACTGAGTGAATATCATACAAGAGTAAATGTCATGCAACAAGAGTGAATGCCACATAACAACTGAGTAAATGTCATACAACAAATGAGTGAATGGCACACAAGAGTGAATGTCACAAAATTAAGTGAATGTTGCACAACAATGGAGTGAATGGCATACAACTACTGAGTGAATGCGACAGAATGACTGAGTGATTGTAACAACAACTGAGTGAATGGCACGCAACAACTGTTTATTAAATGCCACTAAGTGTTACAGCATACAGTACTTTATTTCTCTGCATTATCTTTGTTTTGCAGTTCAAAGATATAAACCATGCCCATAGTATATTATCAGATCCTAGTAAACGAGAGATTTATGATCAATATGGCTCAATGGGACTGTATATAGCAGAACAGTTTGGAGATGAGGTATGTCAACATTGCTGAACAGTGTGTAAACCACAAGTTGGAAAATTGATACCATTGATATACTGTTGTTGGTTCAAGTTACACAGCATTCAAACAACTCTTCTTTTGCAGTCATGTTTGGGTTGCCTGCATTGAATTTTGCATTTTTTAAATGTATTTGTGTTTTTATATTATATATAATATTGATGCTACATTGTATGCTATGCTGTGTTACAGTGCATGCTATATACTATACTATATGATACTATACTTATATATTATAATGTACTAATGTTATATCATCTCATATTATACTGTACTTTATCCCATGCCATAAAAAATACAGCCAATCAGAAGGCTGGAAAGCTGTTGCATATTCTGCGATATGCAATGGGTAGTATTCCACCATTATATGTATATATTCTCAATTTACGTATATCATTCCGAAGACTATCCGAACACTTCGGAACATCTCTAAACATTTTGTAAACCCTTCCGAAGATTTCTTGCCTTTATGGAGATTTCCAGACACTTCAAGGATTTCCCGAAGATTTCCAACGATTTTCCGAAAATTTCAGAAAATTGTAAAAATCCATTTTAAACACTTTCTGAAGGTTTTTGATAATTTTCCGAAGATTGTCCGAAGATTTTCAGAAATTTCCAAAGATCGTCAAAACTGCTTAGACATCTTTGTAACACTTTTTGAAGATTTTCGAACTTTTCCGAAGATTTCCAAACACTTTCCGAAGATATAGATATGGGATAAAGTAGTTATGCAATGCTTTCTTGTGGAATACCATGGAACATGTCACTTATCACTTGTATTTTCATCATATACACACGCCTAAAGGCGTGTGTATACTTGTATTTTTTCATATACACACGCCTAAAGGCTCGTGTGTATATGAAAAAATACAAGTGACGTGTGGCATATTCCACAGTATCCTACTCGAAAGCATTGCATAACTAGTATTTATCACATGCCATAAACTGAAATACAGCCAACAAAAGGCTGGAAAGCCATTGCATATTCTGCAATATGCAACAGGTAGTATTCCACTGATAATATATGAATATATTCTTGATTTACATACGTCATTCCGAAGACTGTCCAAACACTTTGGAACTTTGGAAAATTCTCTAAACATTTTCTATTGATTTCTTGCCTTTACAGAGATTTCCAAACGCTTCCAAGGATTTTCCAAAGATTTCCGACGATTTTTTGAAAATTTCAGAAGATTGTAAAAATCCATTTTAAACACTTTCCAAAGGTTTTGGAAAATTTTCCCAACATTTTCTGAAAATTTCTGAAGATTTCCAAATACTTTCCAAAGATATAGACATGGGATAAAGTAGTTATGCAATGCTTTCTCGTGGAATACCGTGTAACATGCCACACACGAGCACTTTGCTGAACTAATTAGTCTCTATTGGGAGTGTGGATTCTTGAGACAATATATTAGTTGATTCAGCTGGTCATTACTGATAAGTATTGCACTGCTGGTGATTATTATTATCGCCTGTTACATGCAATAATCATTTTATAGCAAAAGATAATAATTATAGTTCATGGATAATTATACTGTCCTCATGCATATCTTTCTTTATCTCGATCGGAGCTGCAATCAAATATATAAACTTATCACAGAAATCACTCATTAAGAGATGTTTCCTTTTTGTAATGTTTCATTGCAGTTCATATTAAAATATTTATTAATAATTCAGTGACAGTGTGTACAAACACTGCTGGCTGTTGTTATGATTAACCCAATCAATGTGTTCCTGGGGAGCAAGGGTGGTGAAAGGCCATTAAATATTAACAAAGAATAAAGATTGCAATCCAGCTGACAAACAACATCACTCACATCTGGTTCACAAGCTCTCACTCAAGCTTTTGAGAGTTCCTTGATTTCTTTCCAGTTGCTATACTGTACATGTAATTGACCTGATATATATATACCATGGCACATGAATCTTCACTTGCAACAAAGTGGTTTGAAACCCAGAGACATTCAAACATGATTGACAGGAATGATACTCAAGTAATTGACAGATTCCCCCGAGTGGCAAGCCGAATTCGTTTACTCCAGTCTTCAAGGAATAAGCTCAGTAATTTAGAAAAAGTGACACCAGAGAATCATGAGAAATCAGGAAAGGATAAGTTAACTAGAGCTACATGGACTGCTGAAGTTATAACAGATCCTGTAACTTATTTTGAAAAGTACTGTGGCCATGCAGAACTAGACATGAGTCAGTGGAGACTTGATTCAAACCAGGCATTGGAGATCACTGAAAAATACTTCTCTACCATGAACGTTTCAGTTTTTGTTGTCGCTGGCTGCCACTTGGGGGATGAAGGTGGTAAAACCATTGCTAAGGGGCTGATCAAGAATTCTACAGTGAAGGAGCTCGACTTGTCTGATAATGAACTTGGTCATGAGGCCATTGAGGTTGTTGCCGAGTTGGTGCAGAAGAGTAAAACCCTCGAATCACTTAACCTTTCTAGGAATGGTCTCTCAGACAAAGACATCGTTCCAGTTATATATTCTCTTCAAGGCAAATCTTGTCTCAGGAAACTTGATTTTAGTCATAATATTTTAATGGATGAATTTGCAGAGCAGATGAGTTTAGCACTCCAGAAAAACACTTGTATTGAAAAGCTGTATCTTAGCAACAATATCCTAGGAGATACTGGTTTGTCACACTTGTTTCCAGGTCTTTATAGGACAAGAAGTTTGAAATTCCTCGATATCTCTTGGAACTATCTGTATAATGCAGGAGCAATATTGCTAGGGCAGATGATCAAATCAAATATAAGTCTAGTAGAAGTAATAGCTTGTGGTAATTTTATTACTGCTGAAGGAGCATTTTATGTAGCTCGATCGTTAAGGGGTAACGCTACCTTAAACATACTTAAGTTAGGTCAGAATCTGATCAAGAGCGAAGGTGCGAGTGAGTTTGTTGTTGTACTGAAGAGGTGTCCAGAGAGTGCACTCAGGATTTTGGACCTCAGTGGAGTGACTGTAGATGAAGCATTTTCTAAACTGTATGGTGAAATTGCAGATTTTCTTCCCAACTTCAAGATTCTAAACTTCACTGTTGTTCCAGAAGAGGACAGTGAACACGAAGGTGCAGAAACAATTGGATGTTAAGAATTGGTAATTGAAGGGGTCAATCTTTACTGGAACACTGCAGTATGCATCTCATGGTTTTGAAAGGCGTTCAGATGTTAAAAGCAGATAAAAGATAATTTTATGAGAAACATCTATCTATCTATCTATATGTGTAGTTCCTCAGAGTGTAAACTGACTGACTGTGCAGGAGTGGATCCAGGAATTTCAGAAGGGAGGGGGGGGGGAGCTGGAAAGGCATGTCTGGGGCCCTTCTCCTGCATTTTCTTATAATTATAACTGTTAATTAATTTTATGATATTAAGCTTTTCTTCCTAGAACTTATGGAATGATTTAAATAGGTTGAAATTCAATAACATATTCAAATACTTGAAATTATAGTATTCAACAGATATTATTTTATTTTGAATGCAAGTTTATTCATAATGGGATGGATCAACTAAAAGTTGATGTGGTGGTATGTTTTACAATAAGTGTGAAAGATTTGAGCTGACATTTCAAGATCTAGCCCTTTGTCAGATCAGATTCTCATAAGCTCTTATGAAGGCCAGGTGCTCAAAACATCAGCTAAAGTCTTCCACCCTCACAGTGAAAGTCGCACTATATCATACAGTGTACCAACATGTTGATGTAGAAAATTTATTTTTTTGAAACTAGTCTGCCAGAGTTTTTTCAATTTGTCATATACTGTACCTGTAAATCAAATATCGGTGTTGTATAATTTGATATTCAAAATGTAGATTTTTTAGTAAAATACTTAGACATGCTACATGCACATGTACATGTAGTCTCACTGCAGATGTTCACTTGTGTAGCACAATTCCTATAATATTATACAATAAAAAGTCATGTATTTACTGAAGAAAAAAAATTTGCATTGCCCATACCCTCTCTTTCCCAATGTACAATGTAAGTTTTACTTAAATTTTCAAAGAATTTGGAAAATACTGGTACAAATTGTGTACATGCATGTAACATAAAGAACTTTGATCCACCACTTGTCATTTTGGCTATTTTAGATGTAAGTTCTTAAATCTAGTTCAGTCTCTGTAAAGTAAAATTGTTGTTATTGAATTTCAGGCTTCGTTTATGAGATAGTTGAAGTAATGACAAAACGTTATCAATGATGTTGTTTCTCAACATTGTCAATGTTTATATAAAAGATTCAATAAAAGTTCAGCACAAGTACTTTAACTAATTATTTATTTAACATGTTGTGCTAAACATATTCTTGCTTTAATGTTGTCTGGTCAGTGTTTTTGTGGGCCAGTGGTAGAGTTAAGTTTATTGAAAGTAGAGTTTTAAGATGTAGAGTTCCAATTTCCATTTTAAATTTGCAGTATATTGTTTATTCTTGTAAGCTTGAGTATTTCAATTTATATATTTTTGTATATCAATTACCATTCCAGTAAATAAAGTCATTATTAATTAATTAAAATTTATGATTAGAGCTTATTGTAAATTAGACAGTTTTGTATGTACTTAATTGAAAAGCCCAGAATTTATTTATTTTTAGCAGACAAGTAGATTCAATCTATTTCTATATGTTTACATGCAATTCACAAAGGTTTCCGATCATGTTATTTTGTCAGCAGTTAAATCAATTTACATATAATCTTGAAAATAAAAATGTAGAACTGTATTGTACTAAATTAATGAGTCTGTGAAATTAAAATAGTAATCAAGCTAAATAGATACAGTATTTGTGAATGAATGTACACAACATTGGGGTCTATAATGCTACATACATATTACATGTACATGGTAGAGTTTCAGACCATAACAAAGTTGTTCTTGATATAAAAGTAGACTTTTACATGTATACATTAATTTTCTTGACACACTTGGTTAGATAAATTCTTTAGATGGAATTTTTGCACTGATTGCTGCCTTTGCATAATGTGTGGTTTGGAAAATATCTGTACCCCCCATGGAGGTTTTTTAAAAAAATATAAACCACCACCTGCAGGCCAGATTTCCAATCACAGTAAAGTAAAAGTATTGATAATTTTGACTTCTGATTTCCATCAGAATTTCCTGTGTCTCCCTGTTTTTTTTGGGGGGGGAGGGGATGGCATGGATAATTTATTTTCTGGAACCACACAATGTGCACCAGCATTGGCAAGCTAATAAGATCATGTCTGTCCTTACATACATGTACAAATCACAGTTGATCTGCATGTAGACATAAATCTTGCCCTAGACAAGGTTTGCCATTCTAGGCCTCTAAGCAATAGTGTGCAGTACATCTTCACTATGAGCACCAAGTTGTGCAAAGTGCATGTGTAATTTGTTCCATTCTCCTTGGAGAGGGTATTATTTAAGAAAGCTTAAATTTTAGGCCAAGTAAAAAACCTTATGTTTAGCGTCCCCGCCCACTTCCTTTTCGGAGGCCGCCTCCTTTTTCCTTTTTTCTTTTTCTTTTTTACAAACTAACATATATTACATAAAGAACCAAATAAAAGCTTTATAGTATGAAGTTAAGTTGAGTTTGCTTCGTTGCAATCAAGAAACTTGTAATCGATCTGATACTTGAATTCCAGCCATAGATAAAATGTTGTGTGATGTGTCATTTGATACCGGGCTCCGCTCATGCATATCAAATAAAAGTTGCAAATTCTATTAGTTATCAGTCCACTGAGTATTCTAAAACAACAAGAAAATGATTAACGGCTCATCTGGGAACAGTAGCCACCATTTTTCTTCAACAATGACTGTTACTTTTAAAAAAATTAAAATAAAATTTACAAAAAAAAAATGGGCCGCTTCCTTCCTTTTTTTGCAAAATGTGGACGCTAAACATAAAAATTTTTTTATTTGGCCTTAACTTAGTGAGTTGGGTTTTGTTGTATTTTATTTCAGGTGGGTTTGATAATTTTATTGGTGGATTTCTGCTGACATAAACAATCCTTTTCAGTTCCAAACACCCCTGAGAGTTTGAATGATGAAATCTTTATATTGAACATCCAATCAAAGATTGCAACAAGAACTAAAATCCTCCCATAGTTATACCAGTAGTTGTTTTTTCTTGTAAAACGTATTGAGTCATTCAATAGATGCATTTTTAAGAACTATTCTATTATTATTAATAATATTATTATTATTGATTACTTGATAAGGATTTTGAGCTTTAACAATTGCAGTTAAATTTAATAAAATGTTCATTGCAGAATGTCCAGTTGTACTTCAGACTCAACAGTGGCTGGTGCAAGGTATGCAAGGTTTATTTTTTCCGATGCATTTATAACTGCAAGTTTTGTGATAGTGTGGGTGATAACAAGGAGGTCAGTATCTGTGACCTTGCTCCCTGCCTCACTCCATCAATTTTTATTTTTGACGCATATATACACACCTAATTCAGGAAAGGTAATTAAACACTGCCTTAACAGGGTTGATTTTGAAAGTTTATTGCTCAAAATGTACTGTATTTTATGGAATAAAAACTACCCAGACAAAGGAAGTCAACATTAAGGTTTCAGAAAATCGTGATAAAGGAGTGAAATTTGATACCGCTGGCCTAAAGTT
>JANVCK010096770.1:0-11842 GCA_026546655.1 Epizoanthus illoricatus
ATAATAATAATAATAATAATAATAATAATAATAATAAGAATTTCTAAATAGTAAATACAATAGCATAAAAAAATGTGTGAAAAAAAATTACAATAGCATTAAAAAATGTGTCAAAAATTCAATGTTATATAAAAATTATTTATAATAATAATAATAATAATAATAATAATAATAATAATAATAATAATAATAATAATAATAATAATAATGTTGAAGCAAGGCCAAATCGATAAGACTTGACTACAATTAACTGATCCATGCAGCTGCATCTCGGAAGAAAGTCCTCTAGACTGTTTCGCAAACGGAATTAAACAGCGCTTTGAGACTACAAGGCCGTCTGCACGCAGGCTAACTTTCGATTTTATTCACGTTATTATTACCTCTATCGTAATAATAATAATAGTAATAATAATAATAATAATAATAATAATAATAACAACAATAACGTTCTTATGTGGCGCATTTAAACTCAATGTGCATGCAATAAAATATGTTAAAACTGATTATAACAGAATAAAAGTTTATAAAAATCCAAATGCATAAAATTATGTTTATAAATATGTTTTCATCAATAGATAAGCTTAGAGGGCGGATTTAAATGATTTGACGGAGTTATAAGATGATTTCAGATAATCAGACAGGGAGTTCCATAACACAGGGCCAGAGTAAAATAATACATGATGTCCATAAGTGAAGCTCTTTTTGAGGGAACAGCAAGGAGGAAACGACTGCCAGGCTTAGATTGCGTCGATGACGATAGTGAATTATTTTGCAGTTGAAAAGAATAAAATGTAAGAAACTTTTATGTCATGACTGAGAATGATGATTATAGACAACCGCTGACTCCTTCGACACAAACTGATTTCGGTGGCAGGATGAAAGACAGCTGATAGCGAAGAAAAATCTGCCGAATTTAATTTCTACCACTGTAAACAACTAAGTTGGAAACACGATGACTGCCGAAAGGAATTAATAGAAACGATGGCTCAACAATATCTACAATCAGCATTAAGTAACACTTACAAATTTACTAAGGCAAATAAAAATGAAAAGATTTGCTGTTATTCATAAAAAAAAAATATTGTTTCAGACAATTTCAGCTTAGTACAAACGATTTTGTTTCCTAGCAACTTTCCCAGATAACATTGCCTGTGTGTATAAAAGAAGCTTCTATAATTCACAGGAAAAGATTTCACTGATACGAGGCTCCTATGGAATCGTTTGCAAAGAGTAAATTGACAAGCGATAAATTGTTGTATTTTGATGTACACCGGCAGAGGCAATAGTTGATGCAAGAAGGCTTAAAATGATATAAACGTTTGATATTCGTGCTACACGTTTTTGACTGAACGTGTAATCATATTGGATATTCATTTATTCATGTTAACAAAAGCATTCGTTTTTAATAAGCGACATTTAAAAATAATTTTAGTCCTTATATATCATTTGTCTATTCTGTGAATATAATCCTGATAGAAGCAATAATTCTTAAAGAAAACCTCCAGTATAAAATATTGGGCGGTGTACGAAGCATGGTCTTCTAAAAATATGTTCATACTGCAATTTGACACTTGATATATTCAAATACTTTGTTCACATTAATTTTTTGAGGAGTCTTAACAACTGTTAGATTAGATAAAAGGAATATATTATTTATTCTTTTTAATATCATTATTTGAAATTGAAGATTGCTGACATCAAAAATTAAGGCCGAACAGTGTGTTTAAAAAATAAATGTTAAGTGTGAGCCTTTATCGAGCCACCTATGCGTTGATGTTAGCAAGAATTGATGAAATTCTATTAAAATTACTTATTCTAAACGACAACTCACAGCGTTTCTCCCACATTAACAATGTCCCTCGACAAGATAAGATTCATATTATCAACAGCAAAATCGTAGAAAGTTAACTAATTTAGATGGCTTAAAGCTAGGGCTAGAATTAGATTTATTTGCCACAATAAAGCATCTTATGCGATTCTATATTTGCAAAGAGGTGCCGGCCTACGTAATTTATTATTTCAAATTTATATTGTTTTTTGGAGATTTCCCAGTGGCAACTATGAAGCGTGGCGGAACAAAAACTCTCTCACCGAAATGGACTTTATTTTCTTCCATTAAATTTGTTATTATATCATCTCGGCCCCATTGACAACAAAGAGTCGAGCTCGCATCAAAATGTTAGTATAGTTTTGTATCACCCTTCCTTGCACGTATACGCTCTTTCCAGCACTTTGTGTAGCACAAGTGCGGATTTATCTTGAAAAAGGACGACATAGTCTTCAACTATATGTTTTCAAATTTATTCTATGGTTGCTGTATGTTCTTGTCCGGTTTACTAATGTTCGATGAAATATTGTATTATAGGGTTTGCTAAAACATATATTTCAGATTAGTATTGCATGTATTCTCCCAAAAAGGACTGAACTTACAAAAAAACTGATTCTTAATAATACCAACAAAATCAATTTACCGAAAGCAAATGACAGATGCTAATGTCAAACCCTGTCACAAATTAAATTTGTCGAACAATGCTTAGCCACACTTGAAGCAACTTTTAGATGTAATGCTCTCCAATGAAATACTATAATAAAACACGAAGATATTTGGTGAAAGTTTTGCCTTTGTATTTCATTTAAATGATTTATTTCTAAATGTATTTTATTCCATCACCTGTATTTTGCTGACAAATTTCGAATCCTCTTTGGAGAAATATTGAATAAATAACACTTGTATTCAAAACAGCATTGAACTTGTCATATTCCTAGATCGAGTCTATTTGATCGAAATGAATTGTAAATTTTTCTTGATAGGAAGAAAACGAATAATATGTACTTATTTTTTTGACGGTGTTCGAAATACAACGTAAAATATACGGCGGTGTTTCTTATAAAGATGAAACTATACACTACATGAGACTTCAGTAAAAAATAAATTATATTAAAATCTAAAACTATAAAATCGCTCTTTCATAACAATAGAGTTATCACTAGGATTCTAAAGCTTAAAGGAAACGAAGAACTGCTATTTATATATCTTAAAACACATTCTGTGTAATTGTTTCTACTAAAACTAAACACAGCTCTGTCATTCGTAAACAGTCTTTTGTTTAAGACTGCTAGCTAGAAGTTAAAGATCCATGGAGACGTTTAACTCGCTCGATTGAGAGAATATATGCTAGGCAGAACTATAATAATTGCTTCCGTAATGGTGGAAAATTTTGGCCTCGGGCTTAATGTCTGCTTTAAATTGTTGTAACTTTTCCTTTGCGACAATATATAGCTTGCTAGACAGATAAATCGTTGTTATTATAGTTTGGTCTTACCAATTTCAGTCACAATAATTACAAAGATTGGTTATTTCATTTCTTGAGACAGAATCTCTGTGGTGCTTGCTTCTTCTCAGATTACCAGAACATTAGATGGCGCGAAGGATTCTAAGTATCAATTGTCTTGTTTGGCATTAAACGCCTTATAATAAACTCTATCTGCCGACCACGGTTAGAAATTTGTTTCTATGAAACTATTTCCAAAAACTTGGACTTCCACATACACCAACAAGGAAAATATTACAATTATAACTAAGAATAAAGTCTGTTATGAGTTCTTACCGTTTTGCCCACTCGATGTATATTCTCACTTTGTCGATGGGGAGCAAAAACGCTGCCGCATTTTTAGTGTTTTGGTGGCCGCTACAAATTTTGCTGCTTGCTCAATGTTGAATAAATTAAATCGGTTTAGTTCTTGTTACGAAGATGAAATTTCCTCTTTGACAGAGCTGCGTGTTCATATGCTCTCGAATATTTATCTTTCATTTAAAATGATGATGTTGATGCAAAACAGCGGTTTCGTCAAAGATAGATATCCTTTTGTAGACCAACTACCGTAAAAGCAAATATGATCAACCAATCAGATTCATGTATTTATGATGCTGTAAAATCTACAACACACAGCATTTTAAGTGTTGACTCACGGACAGAAAAGTAATTAAAATCGGCGTTTTTGAAATGTATCAGATATTCAATGCAATTTTATTTCTTTTTGTAGAACAAGTAATTATTTTTTTCTGTACGCCAAGCAAAAATTAATATATTTGTACCTGGATTTTGAAATAATTTGTACTAAGATATGTAACAACCCCGTGCGAAGTGATATATACATCACATAATGTCGGTAACTAAATCTATGCCAACGTTAAATTTGAATTGAATGAGGAAACTATTGGACGCGACTGCAAATTGGAATTCGGGACCAGGTTCTAAAACTAATTTTACTAGTGTTAGCTGGAAAATTCATTCTCATTTTAATATTTCAGAAAATAGCCAAACAAATGGTGATTTGTAACAGAAGGCATATTGTTATGCAGAGGTTTTCTACGTCGTTGAGTAGGCCAAATGATGGATCAACTAATGGTTGATATGTTATACTTTTCGCAGTGAGGGTGAAAGGTTTAAGCTGACGTTTCGAGCTCTAGCGAAAAACATAACATATTAACTTTTAGATGATAAATCCCATCATTTGAGAAAAATAGAGATGACTTCTTTTTAAATTGATCTTGCACGTGCAAACGTGGGTCACCAAAACGTTGACCCTACAGCTCAACTAAAGTTGGTTGAAAGTACGTCCTGGAGATAATAAGCACAATCAATGGTAGACTGATCACAGAATGTGTCATAATCATTCCAAACCGAACAATTATAGTCTTGGTGTTGGCAGCTAAACAATTATTCCCTGAAGTTGGGGTGACTAGCGGTGAATATTTTCCTCTAGGCACCGACACTGAATGGAATAATTGTGTTAGTATTTACCAAACCAGTGAATAGACACTGAAATTAGAGTTTTATTTTCTTCAAAAAAACCAAAATATACTTTGCATATTAGACACACGCTCGCATGCGGTCATGCATGAGTGGCTAGAGGTGAATAGCACTGGTTAACCCTAGTTTGATTAATCAATCAGAGTGTGAAAAGCACTATTCGCTGGTTTGACAAATACTAAACTCCGTTATTAGTTATTTTATTTTAAGTATACCATGAGCAATTAAAAACTTTAGCCGAATCCCCAGCAGATAATGTACTTAAATAAAGAGGATACCAGCCAGACATATTGATTTCGTATAATGAAGCTAATTAGTTTCTATTTGTTCTAAGACAAAATAAAAATGAAAGAAAACAACACTGCGCACTTTATTTATTCCAAACAGTCGTCATTGCCCGTGCTTAGATGCACAAGAAGAACTTCCAAGAAGGTCAGGTGATCAGAACAAGATATTATTCAATAAGACGATGCAAACTATCAAAAAAAATTATTACGATACACGGAAATAATCCAAAACAAGAAGAACAAGAACTTACGGTGAAGCAGTAATACGATAATACATAATGTATTTTAACTTTAAATATTCAACTCAGCTTCATTTAGAATGCCAACTTTTTGAAGGGTACCGATTGCAGAAAGAAGATTAAGATTAGATATGGTAATAAGTGTAGAAAGTAACTTGATAGTGACAACGAAATAAGATATGAAAAAGCATAAATATATAGGTCTGTACAGTTTGAAGATTTGTTCTTACTATGACTAAAAAAGACTGCTACTGTGCGAAAGATATCAATTGTATTGATGTGTTTCACCATATAAAATTTATTCGTATATGAAGTTAGTGCTTTGTAGTACTTGACTCAATAAATAATCCTGAGAGAGTCTCAGAGAGTCAATACCGAAGAAGTAAAATCTGATTACTTGAATCTCATACTTTTTTCTTCGTCTGAAGTACACATTAAGAACTGGTCAAAAATGTCAGTTTTCTCGTTTTGACAATCGAATTAGCAGTAGCGGAGTGACAACATTAGCAAAAGAGTACTTTAGTAATATGTGGATCATGTTTCCCATTAGTTTGATTTCAGATGTTTCCATTTGTCCTTGCCAGTGGCACTTCAGAATATGAGTCCCAGCACAGAGCAAGTTTCACATGAGTGTCGAATAACCAAAAGCAAAGATATTAGAACACAATAAATTCAGCAGTACATTCAACTAATGAGGCTGCAATAAAATGGCGTGAAAATAGCACGCGTCGCAAGTTTGTGGCGCCAAAATGCAGTGTATGTGCGCACACATGGTCTTTGTGATGTCTTGTCTTTACCCTGAAGCTTGATTGGCTAATAAACAATAGTGTTATTGCTTCCCTTCGTATTTCGCTGGAAGTAAATTGATGAACCACTGGAATTACAAAATAAGGACATTACAAAGAAAAGAAATGACTTTTTTGACACTGACGGGAAATACGCTCAAACTCAGACTCCCGCCTTCATTTTTTAAAATAGTTGCATAAATTATTAATTTTCCGCAGTTGACGGCCAAAAAGGAACAATTAAATTTGAATGAAATTACAGATCACTATTATTTTCGAACGCCATCTTGGATTTTATGACCGCGTTGGAGAGTGGCGCCGAGTGTTTTCGGATAGTGCGGGGTACCCCCGGTAGGTGTTGCGCCAACATACATGGTGAACACGGTATCTAAAACACAAAGATGGCATTCGCAAACAATAGACCTTTATCATATTTTGAATGTCAATCAAAATCTTGATGTTATCACTTTTTAAATATCAGATATGGAAAGAGCAGATCGAAGTAGGTAAGTGGCAAAATTTGGGGGTTTATTTGAAAAAATGCGTCGCTAGCGAAGTTTTCAAAAACATAATTTTTTACAGAGAATGTATAGAGAAGTTCCATTGAACGTGCAAGCTTACACAAAACGTGATGAAGGTCTATAGTGATTGGTAACTTCATTCAAATTTAGTTGTTCTCCTTGAGTAGGCTTTTGTCCTATCCAAAACTTTATCCAAAACACTGCAGCACGGCTTGTAACCAAAACAAAACAGTAAGATCACATCACCTAAACGTTCATAGTTTACACTGGTTACCAGTACAAGAGAGAATTGAATTTACCATCCTTGACTCCTACAAGGCTATTAAAATATCGTACCGGCCTATCTCAGCGAGCAAATTCGACCTAACACTTCGGAAAAGGTTCGCAGGTCAATTACTATTAGGGCTGTCGACATTATGCTCAAATTTTCGCACTAATATGTTAATTCTGTATTCTCAACGGATGTCACTACTATGCTCAAATGGCATCACTACTATGCCCCATTACGATTAACAGAAATATATAATAAATGAGTAGACCACAGTAGATATGTTTATGTTGATCACAAATGTAAATATAAATAGTGCTCAATAAAATCATGTCAGAATTAGCTAATTAACAAATTCAAGGGCTGTTTTTACTAATTGCAAGGTAACCGGGCCTGGTCTTAAAATCACTGTGGTACTTGTACCGATGTGTGGCAATCCCATGGTTTTGGCAAAGCCCTTTCCTCTTACAACGTTCCATTTTTAAATTTTTTTGCTAGAACACAAAGAGTTGAAGAAACTTTGCACTATTATACCGGGATAATGCGCGATTCTTAGTGTCTCACTATGGTGCTCAAAGCTTTGGAACGGCCATTAACATCGAGAGATCTGAGACAAGGTTATAAGGTAATCAATTACTATCGTTATTGCCCTGGAAAATCATGAACAGCGAAGGCAGAAGCGGGCGATACACGTGTCTTAACCTGCCTAGTCCAGAGAATGTATACATAAAGAACTTTGCTTGTTCGCCAGTTGTTCTTGAATAAGGCACTAGCAGAATTCCAGTGCCAAACCATTACAATGATAAGCATTGTCAAAGAGTTTATAAAAACCAGAACGAAGAGAGAGAAAAACGTCAACTGTCACGCAACATTTGGTTTGTTTTTGTGTCCTCCTCAGGCGTCCGCGTCCAGTTAGAACCCAGTTCCTCGCGGTTTGAAATTAACGACTCGTGAAATCAGAAATTAATTTCAGTTGATTTTGTCATAACACGCTTGAAATGAATTCCTGATTTAACTGGTCCTCATCAACAATCATCTACCTTCATTTACTCCTTCTCTCCCCATTTCTCTGTTGTCGTTTTAAGATAACTGAAAGCTCTCATGCGGCCAACCACAAATAAAAAGAATTGGAACGCTTGTTACTCCGACCACTATACAACAGGATCCGCATGCATACTTCCATCTTCAGTAATGAAGAAAAAAGATATGACTACTATTGGATATTATAACTTGAGTTTGGTTTACACTTAAATTATACCAAAATAGTTATCGAAAATGTGGTTTATCAATTGCAATAGATAAAGCTTGGTTTACTTTTGAGAGAAACTGATATTTGCTTTGAATGTAGTTAGGTAGAACTCTTGTTTCCCTTTCCAGTTTCTCTCCCGTAAGTTAATCATATGATTCTTTTTACAAATTTACATGACTCGATTGCTGTATTCTGTGTACCGTGCCAGCAAACCAATAAATCTTCGTTCAAGAAAACAATGAAAGCAATAAACTCAGTAATCATTTTGTATTTTATATTCGTGATCATTTCAACAACGGACTGAGATTATGTTCTTCAAATTGTGGCGTAGGAAACAAAATAAAGATCCAATCATTTGGGCATTTATACAGCCGAATTGGAAAAATGAAAAAAAATACTAGATCTTTCCAAAACACTTAGGTTTCCATACAGTATAACACAGATTTCTACTAAAGAAATTAGAATTTTCGTTATCTCTAAGAACTGGCTGAACTCTAATCAACCATCTGTTGTTGGCAACCAATAGCTCCAAATCTCACTGCTAATTGGCTGTGGAAGAGATTAAGGGTTCGTAATTGATCGAGTGTTTATAATAATTCGCGAAGATGAGCTTAACAATTAAGTCTTGCATCAAACAGGCAGGGGTTTTCAAGAAAGTAAACACATTTCTCGTTCCAGCTAAGACCATTTGTCTTAACTTTAATAGCAATGTGTGCATTAAACGAATGGCACTGTTTGCGCGATTGTAAATATTATGTCGTTTCTCTTGCCAAATCAAGCACATATGATCAAACAAAACTATACGAATAAATTGGTTGAACTGGATGAGAACCAGTGGGTGATGATGTTTCTTTCAAAACATCTCCTGCTGGCAAATATATTTAAATAGCATTATTAATCGCATGGCAGTGAATAACCTGGGAAATATTTCTCGTTGCATTATACCATTAAAGTTATACTTCGGTAAATTGATTTTGCGACTTTAATTTTCTTCACAACACACTTCCATCACAATGTTTCAGAAAGTTTCAAAGTATTTATTAAAATATTTCTACCCATGCAATTATAACGGTAGAGTTTTGTTGAGCATTTAAAACACGATGCCTTCGGCCATGCAGATTTTATTGCTCACTAGCTGAAAAGTAGTTGCCTTTTTCAGAAACGACATTGGTCGTTCTTTATGCTACAGACGTTTAGTTCGTCCAGACGTTTAATTCGTCTGCAGCCCGTCCTTATACATGACGAGCTAAGAGACGCATTACAAGACGAACTAAAAAATCTTTGTCCAAAGTCGTCCAGATGAATTAAACGTATGTGGTATAAAAACGGCCATTACTGACAAGGATTTGATTTATAGAAGTATTGGAGTTTCTTCGACATTAATGGATAGTGTTAACGTTTAGACTTCGTATATTGAAAATAAAGTAAAACAAGACAAGATTAATGAAGTGGACTATTTAAAAATGAAATATGTCATTTGGCTATTGAAGTATCACTTCTGATTACATAATTAATTTGTTTCCTACCAGTCAATTCCCTGAGTTAGAGTTTCATTGAAATATATAGATCCCGATATTAAACTACATGTTCACAAGGTTTCAAATTGTCAATCGATAGATAATTTTGAAGAGCTAAAGGTTATCAAACAAATTTTGCTCCTAGAATTTGTCTTCTTAATTATGCAAACAGCAGCAGCAGTCGCAGATTATAATTATAGAAACAGCAACTATATTAAATTCGACAGTGATGTAGTCGAAGAATTCTTCAGTCAAACTACACAGAAATAACTTAATATAGATATACTTGTCAACAATTTATTAGGGTACCTAAAATACTGCAAACGTTGTAATGCAACACGGTGTGATACCAGCATGTTTTGTTCGTAGCATTTTAAAATTAATATTTAAATGAGTGTAAGGAAAATGCCTGAAAACTTCAACGAAATTTCTTATTGCATTTTCTCAATAACACAACACCGCATTCTTTGAAATATAGTTGAAATGATCTGCTAATGGTCATTTTCGCTCCATTTATACGTAAAGAAACACTTCTTCGCGAGGCTGTTGGAAATTAATAAAAATTTCTTGATGAAAGTTATATTTATTGTAAGACTTACCTTATTAGATATAAGCCTTTCTTTGTCCAGATGGTTTCACTCAACCACTTTGTGATTCACTCAAAGTTAGTTGTACTTCTGCAACTTACAGATTATGTTTTGTGTCAGCCTGTCCTCATTTATGTTTCCTATTACCTGAAAATCGCCAGTGAATAAAAATCAACTCAGCTATAGTAAACACATTTTCATTCAAATTCGTATTTTATTAAAAGAATACCCCCTGCTTACTTTCATTTATAGCTATTAGTATACAGCATGCAAATAGTTCTTGAAAGCCAAGCTCGCATTGGTTATCTTGTGTTTGCCACGAGGAAAAATGATTCAGTAGAATATTACCACATATTTACACCTATTTACATTAAAGCTTTGTAAATATTTGTGAGCAATGAACAATATGCAAGGCTCAAAGTGCCTTCAACTTGGCAATCAATTGCAATTTGTACTGTTTTTGGAAAATAAGTAAATTGTAGCAATGCTGTGTTACCAAGAGATTCTCATAAACTAAACAAGATCAAGTATTAGCGGATATGTCTGTATCAGACATTCATTCAAAGATTGTAATTAACGGGTTTAAGAAAAGAATATGATTTATCATAATGTACACTGTCCTTTTTTAGAAACAGATAATGTGCAATAAACCATGTGCTATGTTACAAAATTCAAGTAATCCAAATAGCTGTAAAGCTATTTGTTTTGTTTCACCGCTCCTTTCTATCTCCCAACACGGCAGGACCTCTTCTTTTCCCCTCTGTCTATCTGTCTGTCTGTCTGTCTGTCTGTCTGTCTATCTGTCTGTTTGTCTGCCTCTCCGACTCAGTCTCTATAATTCTTTTTCTCTCGCACTCTGTCTCTACCTCCGTTTGTCAGTTTCTCAATTTCCGTCTCTGATTATATTTATGTTTATCCGTACCTCTGTCTGTGTATGTTTCTGGGTTTTTTCTATCTCTGCCCCAGCGTCCGTCTCTTTGTTTATCTGTCAGTTCGTATATCTCTCGTTCGTATATCTCGTCTGTCTAGCCTTCTTTCTTTTCCGAGGATGAATTTTTAAATTAATGACAAAAGACCCCCTTCATAGCAAATTTCAATCCATATCCTTGAACCGTTTTAAAAATCATGAAGGGGAATCCGAATACCCCCCTCCCCCTCCCCATGCCTTCATTTTATCAAGAAAAGTATTTACCTGCAGATGCAGCTGCAACTCAAGGTGTAGTGAAATTTTCGGTTTGTAGTCTTGAAAATTTCACAACTGCTTATTTATTTCAAATTTTACCAGTAAAACCTGTGATCACACGTTAATCCCATAAATGTAAAGATTTTAGAACCGGAGAAAAGATTTGTCTTGTCATCCAACACATGGGCACATGAAAATATAATATGATCATCATGCAATATACAAAATAAAAATAAAATGATGATGATGATGATGATAATGATGATGATTACTATTAAGATGTGATAAGGGAGGGACAATTTAATATCGTGCGGGGGGGGGGGGGTGGAAGAAAAACATGATGGCTTTTTTTTTTCCCTTGCAAGGGCCAAAAATTTTTTTTTTTTTTTTTT
>JANVCK010096881.1:0-11840 GCA_026546655.1 Epizoanthus illoricatus
GGTCGCTGGAATTCTTTCTTCATTGTTATAATTTCCTTAGCAACAGCCGATTTCTTGACGTCGCAGGTCCCTTAAGGATAAGGAGGAAGCTCCTAGACTTTGAAAAGTCTTTTAATGCCATCAGTTCCAATTATCTGTTAAAGTGCTTCAAAAGTTTTACTGACTTTGGATCTTCCGTAACTGGTTTGAGGTATTTTATAAGAATGCGAGAAGTTCGCTGAGACTTAGCAGCGCCTTCGATGCCTCCGAGAGAGATTCCTAGTATTTTTTAGTATTAAAATAACACAAAGTCTCTGGTATCCAGGATATCAGCTGTGTTATGAATGGTGGTGTTATTTTAATATTGAAAGGGAAGTAAGACAAGGCGACCCTTTCCTCCATATCTTTTCATATTAGTTATAGAACTCGTTGCTGCTACAATAAGAGCGAATAAACAAATCAAAATTATACTGTTACTCGATAGAATTATAAAAACTATTCTTTATGCTGATGACATAACTGTTGCCGTTATGAATAAAAAATTGACCAAGAATGTTTTTTAAATTTTAAAAATTTAAAACTTCTCCCGGGATTAGAAATTATTACGAAAAAAGCATGGCTTTGCTTTGATAGGAACTCTAGGCTGACGGCATTTGGTATCAAACTTAAACAGCCAAAGCATGCAACCTGTCAAAACATAGGGCGTATACTTCTCCTATAATATTGATGACGATATTAAAGCTAGTTTTGAAAACAAAATCTCTAAAGGTAACCGCCTAACGTCAAATTGGATATCTGGACGTCACGCGATTTAAAGGGGAAGTACGTTCAAAAATGATATTTTGAAGAATTACCTGTGACCAATATTACCTGTATTACCTGTACCAGTATTACCTGTGATCAATTTTGTTTGTCCGTAAGGAGACGCTCTTTTCGAGCAAAATGACTTTCATTTTCGTCACCATGGAAAGGACTGGGGCCAATGTAATGTCACTGGTCCCAGCTGTTCACGAAAATAGTCGATCGGTATGTATTAGCTGCGCTAAAGTCATATGAAGAAAGAATTGAAAACTGGCGGAAATGTAAATGAACGATATAAACCTTTAGACCCTTAGCTGCAGTTTCGGCACTTGTAGATGACACGTTCAGGAAGAAAGCATAGTTTCAAAATATTTTGAAACCGAGGGCGCGGTGTAAACAAGAGTTGTAAGTCGAGGAAGGTTTCCACATTTAAGACTTGTTTTGAGGTTTTTCTTACTGATCCCGAATGTTTCCCAATTGTGTTTTCACCAACCCAAATTCCTTTATTTTTCGGATTCGTTCCAACAAAGTGGAGCTTAATTTCAAATTATTTCATTTTGAAGGAACTAAGTGTGGTTGAATTGTTATGGCGAAGGGCGATTCTCCAAGTCCAAGTTGCGATTCAAAGAAAAAGTAAGTAAGGTCGGGTGAATGTCTATATAAATTTTATGTTGTTATTTTTCTGGTAATAAAGTTGTTGTTGCTGTTGATTTGCCAAGCAAATCTGTTTTATTTTAAAAATTATGCTTACTTTTAATTCATTGACATTGGCTGATAGTGATACATTACAAATTATTTATCTTCAAATATTTTTTGTTATGATCAATTCAAGTTCGTATGCCTCCTGGACTTTGCTGGATTTTTCTTTATTGGACACTATTGCTTATATGCTTCTCCTTGAAAACTAATACTGGAAACTTTCCATAAACTGATTTAAAAGTTTTAAATTATTTGTGGTTTTGTAAAGATTTCCTGGTTGTGGAATTTTTTTTTAATCTCATGAAACTTACTAGATTTTCACGATTTATACTTATTAACATGAAACTTTTGTCTCTAAAATCACATAAGTTTTAATTATTAAAATATATATGAAACATGGTAATCTTTTGGTAAAACTGAACATTGTATCTGAAAAAATAGATTGCTGTTGATTCTAACTTTTTTACCACTTATAGGTCTGTCATGGCATGGTCAGGTGCCAGTGGCAGCAGAGGGATCGTTCAACCACAGTCAAGGGTCAAGAGAGTGAGGCAGAGCCTGGAAAAGGACTGCCTCAACCCTTAATGACCAAGGGGAGGAATTTAATGTTTGTGCAGGGTCAATAAGGGATCGATTTTTAAATTGTTAAAACAATATAGCTAAGAAACTTAGAACCAAACTAGCAAGGGAACAGACAGAAAGTGGTGGAGACGGCAAAGGGCCAACAGAACAAGAAAGTTTGTTAGAGGCATTACTTCAGTTGAGTAACGAGTCAGAGAAACAGGCAGATAGTCAAAGTGAGGCCAAGAAGGAGGCAGCTGAAAATGAAAAAAAGAGGCATTGGAAATGAGAGACAGGTATTAGAAAGATTAAGTGACAAGAGGAAGAGAAATGAAGAGGGTGCAGAACCAAAAAAGAGAAGAAGAGAAGGAGTTCTGGGGGGGAAGTAATGGAGTGGTTGAAGGAGAAGACAGACGTGATGAGGCAGGTTAAAGAACAGGAGATTAGGGATAAGAAAGAAGAACGAGAGCTGAAGAGGTTGCAGCAAATCCAGTTGACGAGGCAGTTTGAGTCAGCTCAAACTGCGCATCCGGAGCAAATGAAAATGTTGCAGCACCAGATGATGTAACAGCAGCAGCAACAACAACAGTTTGCCATGCTGCAACAACAGCTTGTGGTTATGTTGCAGCAGCAAACACAGGCACTTAATGTCCTTGGAAATAAAGATTAAATTCAGTTTTTCATTCAGACTACCTTAAATGACAATCTTGAACGTTGAAGACCGTATTGACTTGCTATTACATTCAGAGTTCATTTTCTATCCCCTTTTGGAATTTAATTAATCTTAAAATGAATATTTATTGGCAAGTGTAAAGCAGTATATAATGTACATGTATGAGTTTGTTGTGTGATTGTCATAACAATGACCATTGTATAGTACTGATGTCAGTTCTTCAGACCTTCTTCAGACCTTCACAATAATATTACAAGGAATCCCGACACATACTCGACAATAAATTGACATATTTAATTTAAAAAACTGAATATTTTATGCACTCAAAATTTGCTTACATTTACAAACTTGAAAGCATTCTGGAGGAATACTCTTTGAATTTGATCAGCTGGCTTGCTGTTGCATTTTTCTTCTCCATGAGATCAAATCAGTTAAGTCACAAAGACAACTCTGGATATTAATTATAATAATTATTTTAATAGTTGAAATTATAATTAAGCCACGTTGTTTTTCTTCTTAGATTTAGGAAATTGAAGGGAAAAATTACTATAAAAGGAGTCAAATATCTTTTCCAAAATGGGTAAATTTAGTCTGATACGAGGCTCCATAAACATAAGAAATAACAAACTACAGCCTAATGTATCTATTTTAAAAACATATTGGTTTCCTAACAATATAGTATCCAGGGGACACTCAATACCGCATTTCCTCTATTTAACGCCCTCCCCATTCTAACTGGTCCCCACTCTATATTTATCCTTCCTCTCTTCAAAGTGAATGTTTACAGGGGGGACTGAGACATTGGGATCAGATCCCCCCAACATTTCGTTGTAAAACATCTCTATAAGCAGGTCCCCAATCTGAGGTGCCAAAAGTTATGTATGTTCCAGCCTGCATTAAATCCCTGCCACTAAGAGGGGCTGTTTTCTTCACTTTTCAAAAGGGTGTCGGTACTGGTTTTCCGTATCATATTGTAAAGCTACTCGTTGGCTGCTCGCTGAGGTGTGAGTGCAACTGAAACTGAACTGAGCTAGAGTCTAGAAGCTGATAAGGTTTCTTTATTCTTCTTTTATTCGGGGTCGTCTGTAGTGCAGCTTTCTTCAGTAAAATTTCCAAGTCTGCAAAGAATACCTTCTGGTTACGTTAAACCAATTATTGTATTAAACTGACAAGAAAAATAATTTACTACCTTTAATTTTGTTGCCAAGTTCATCTTCTTCTTGGCAGCAAAACGCCTTCTTTTATCGAGTTCATGGACTGGCAGCCGAGTTGCCACACAATCGGTACAATTCCTACGGTGTGGAGTTTCAGCAGAACTTGAAGGATCTTCTGTTGTTTCAGTTTTAGATATAACTTCAATCTTCAGCTTTGAGCCTGAGCTATACAGTAGCTCAAACATATAGGGTCTGATGTCGCGGTTCAGACCAGAACACTCTCCAGACGTTTGTTTTGTTCTGCCGAATCTGCAGGTAAAACTGTGCCAGTCTAAAAGGTACTGACACTAAAGTCACCCGAAAAACCAGCCGGGACCACTGACATAACTGGCCGAGCTTGCCCCGGTCTTTTCCAAGATGGCGGAAATGAAAGTCATTTCGCTCGAAAAGATCGCCTCCTTACGGACAAACGAAATCGATCAAGGTAAAAAAATGTACATTCTCCCAAAGTACTACAGAAATACTTCAATTCTGCAAAACATCTTTTTTGAGCGTACTTCCCTTTTGATAATTTTTAGTATACATGCATGTATATGTATTGTCCATACACGCGGAATAAGGTAATTTACATATTTGACATCGTTGGTAGAAGTGCCAGATCTGATGTGAGATTTATACAGCGAAATCGTACCGAGCTAAAGTGAAGAAACAAACCCTAAGAAAGCAAATTTACAATAAAGACTTTAGGCTAATCGATTTGAGATCGAACATAACATGGTCAGTGGTATAATATGGATGGAAGGTGACAGTCACTAGAAACATGTTTGGAAGTACTATTTAGAAGATTTCTCCATAATGACCATATTTTTATTGAACTTGTAAAAACTTTACCAAACTATTATTTTTAAATATTGAAATCCTTGGCAAACATTTCTCCTTATGTGTCAACCAAAAACGAAGAAGTCGAGAACGGAATAATAGATTTATAAAAGTTGATGGAATATACCGTATACTACCAAGATGGGACTTTTGAAAACACAAGATTTGTTTGATGAAGATATTGGATTTAAAAAGGAAGCAATAAAACGAATGCAATGCAAGGGACTGAAATATGAATTCGATACTTTTTATCAGTTCTTCTCGAGTTGTAATTAACCACCTCCTACAACGTTACAAACAAATTTAATCGTTCCCAAAAAATATTTATCTCTTATCGAAAATAACAAATGCAGATCACAAACCTTGGGAAATACAATATTGGATACTAAATAGTTCCAACTACCAGTTCGAGATTAAAAAATGATAAAGCTAAGGGATGCATGCACGTTATCGGCAAGAAAGGAGAAGAAACATTAGATCATCTATTTGTTTTTTGTTAAATCACGTTAAAAAGTAATATCGGGATAACCTTGTAATCCGGCTTGAGTTTCCGAGTAGTTTTCCATACAAGATTTAGTCACAATAGATTAAAGGACAATCATACTTGGTTAGAAAACTGCTGATCCCCCAGCACTAGAAAATGGTTTTATTCTTGTCGCAAAGTCATTTATCTGCAGAAGCAAAATATGTCCAAAAATGCCAACTTTAGCGAACATTTCTTCATATTTTCATTTATTTAGTTGAACGTTATTCCTATTTCCATTATGATAAGACTAAGAATTTTTAAAAGATGTGGTCACTTCTTAACAATTGGTTATCTCAGAATATGTCGACGACCTTTATTGTATAATAGATGCATACAACTTGCAATTGATTACTGACAGTGCATCAGGGATACATATACTAACGCAGTTACTTGCACTTACTCTGTATCAGTTCTTTTCTTCTTTATTTTTATTTTCCATTAACATCCTGTAATAGCTGACATTATATTTCCTATATTATCTGCAGTACATGCAAGTAAATGTAAAAAATACTAATTAAGAAAAGTAAATTAAGGGGCGAGCTTTTAACGGGGGAGCGTTTTATATGATGGGATTTTACGGTTACTACTTACATATCGTTATGCTTATAACCGAGGGGCCTTGTAACGGGGGGCAGCTTATAAGCGGAATTTTACACGATATGCCTCCAACATTCTTACTGGTTTGTCCCGGTTTTGATTGCGACAAGGCAAACTATTCTCGCGTCGTATTGCTCTGTTATAGTTAAAGCTTAAATATCCTAATATTTGTTTTGCAATACTCACATTGAGATAAGCGCTTGGTAAACAAAACGGTTTCTATCAGTATGTAGTTAATAGATAAGTTCTCGTGGGTTCAATAGAAGGTAACTCATAACTTTGGGATCACTAAATAATCTGCTACATCGCTTGTATAACAAGAAAAAGCAATTAAACTGATGTCGAATGTTTGGATAACCTTGAATACAATATTAAAGCGTTTCTATTTTGCTTATGACGGTGAATCAGTCGGCCCAGTATAAATATAAATATAAATATAAATAAATATCACACTTGCTTTGGCTATGGAGACGTTTTGCAAAGAAAAGAAAATATTGAGTTCATTATCATGGTTGGACTTGCCTCTGCAGCACACGGAAGGTCGATTGAAGTTGGGCACTCTGATCAAATTATTGGTCAGTTCTGGTAAATTTGCAATGTTTTTCTTCATTCGTGTCTTGATATTTAAAATTGGACGTGAATCTTTTGCCATATTAAGATTCATTCCATTAATTTTTTCCAATATTTGACTCCCCGGTCCCATATTCCTAATATGTGATTATTTTGGTGTTTATTTGTCTCTCGCGAGCGGTTTATTTTTCCACCCTAAATTTTCAAATGCCTTGTTTCAACGACCAGTATACTCCTCAGATACGGTACGAATGGAAGTAGTTTCTAGACGTCGACCATGCGCTTCCCTATAGCATTCACTGACACTTTCATTTTGACCCAGCTTTATAAATTAAATAAAATCAATTAAAATACTGTTGTAAATGTAAATAGCTTTTGTTCAAATGCTTCGAAATTAAGAAAGGGTTTGCTTCAGGAGCTCAACTCAACCAGAAAGCAGTTGCGTGAACACTGCGTGATTACTTTTTAACAAGCTTGTTATTACTGCAGTAAAGAATCGTGATAAACCTCTTTAACACAAAGGTCGACCAAAAAAGATCTTTTGGTCAGAAGTTGCCTGGCGTTTCCGTAGACCAAGAACTATAACAACTCAGCTGCAGCCGGGTAGAATGAAACAACACTTTGTCCGATTGTATGTTTTCTTCACAAAGAGATAATTTTTTTTTTATCTTATTACGTATTCCTGTTGGCAAAGAATAATTCATCGGGAATTATTCAGTTCAGGAAGATCACTTAATGCCATCCAGGTTTCTTTAGTAATTTGCAAGATATTTCACTCGCTGAGCGAACTATGTCTGAACTTGCTATTGCTTCTCGGCGGGGATGACATATATTAGTTAAAAGGGCCGCTTCAGCTTGAGGCAAGAAAGTTCTAGAACCCTATTATCTTATTGCTTATCTATGCTCTTTCAGATGACACATGTGCTACTTGTGGCTTTCTTCAGTATGTTTTGTTTGTAATTATTTTGATTCTAAGAAGAGGTTAGTGGTAATGAGAAAATCGTCTATGGTATTTTTGATTGTAGAAAAGTTTTGGATTTTCCCACATATACAACGTCACAACTTTAGGGCCATTTCAAAATGTTTTACGCTTGCAATATTTTTGTTTTCTTGAATTGAGAGCCAGTATTCAACCGGTATGTTGTTCACAATATTTTGGTTTGATGTTACTTGTTAGAGGATATTGTGCACCATTACGTACAGGTAATTCCGGTTTGGAAGATACTCGGTTGAGTGTCAACTCGATTAAATGGCTTGAACGATATCAGCTCCATTACAAATGTATATTTAGAACTCGTAGTCCTGTTTTGTCAATGCCCGGATAATTGCACTAATACATCAGTTACTCTTCCCTTTCCTGAGTTTAGAATTGAAACCAAAATCTGCAATAGTCTTATCACAACAAATAACAAATGACGTACCAGATCGGAACTGATTACAGCAGTCAGTTTGTACATGGCTACAGTATTATTAATAACCAGATGGTCACGACAGCATCTATTGCCACTTCACTACTTTTCATTCACTAAATGGAATTGTAAATACGGTTCACATTGGAGACCAATTCTGTTTGATTTTCAAGATGAACGTTTTCATAAACCCACACTGGACTTACCTGAGCTGTACACCTTCCTCCTCGCTAGTTACGTCAGTTAATTCAAATTCCTGTTGGTCAAGGACTTATAATGCCACTAGTTAGTTGGCAGAAGCCGAACTAATCTGGTTCCGGAAAGTTGCTTCTCTTTCTTTTCCTATCACAGGCCTTCTGCAATGACGTCATGTACGGATCTTTCTTCCATGCTTGGATGAATCCATGTGTAACTATTCGGGTTCCTCTTCAGCCTTGGCGATAGTCCATCAGTCCGGATACGAACCCGCGATTCAATGCGGTCAAGTGCGTGCGGTTTCCTCTCCAGATTCACGAGTGAGAACATTCTTGTACCCAAAGCCACGTTCTAACGCCTCTGGCTGGAACGAAGGACGCTGGTCGCAACGGTTTCTCGCCCATGGGTACTAATCTCGCGCCCAGACGAGTATTTAATATGGATTTTAGGCCAATTTTGGAAGTAACTAGTATCACAAACATAATGCGCTTGTTATAACAAGCACAATTGTCTGATAATTTTGCCTTTTATTTGACTTCAATAGACAAAATATTCGCGGAGTTATGGATTTTTGAAGTTTTGAATTATGGAATATTTTTTCAACAATATCATTCAAAGGAAAGACTGAAAGTGGTCAAAATTCTTTGGCACCAAACCATGACAAAGTCTTATATACAAAAATTCATAACTTTTGAACTATTTATGCTCTTGATACCAAATTTGGACACAAGCTGCAACTCACCGACATGATTGTGTTCGCAAAGTTTGGTTGCCATGGTTGCAGGGTTGCCATAGCAACAGGCAAAAAACTGCTTAAAATGGTAAAAATAGCCAAATTATTCAAAGGCTGTTGCTTTAATCTAATCCACATACCACAATATAACAATTACTTTGATTCAAATATCAAATAGTTGCCATAACAACATCAGAGTTGCCATAGCAACCATATCCAATACTACTTTAAGCATTATCTGACATGTAGAAGGATGCCATCTATGTATACTTACAAAGAATCATTTTGCATAACAACAGATACATTTTGGATCACCTTGACAACAGTAACCATGGCTACAGAATATCTGCAGCAGTACTGCACCCTTAACATTTTTATCTATTCTTTTAACTTGACTTTCGATTGGAAAAATATGCACCACACACATAAAATATCAAGTGAACAACTTTTATTGTAAAGATTAAGTGCTTTTTCTTCAATCACTTTAAAATCACACAGTCCATAATGCTATCACATGGACTACATACAGTGTTAGCAAAAACTTTCATATTTGAAATCGTAAATAGCCTTAAATGAGAAAATGTCTTTGGAGTACAACAGTTCTATGTGTCTTTTAAAAAAAATCCCTCAACTACAAGTAACTGCAAAACACAAATCGCTACACACCAAAGCGATAAGTGCCTACAGAATGTGTCAATTCTCAAGAGAACAAGAAAACATCCCATTAAAAGGTTCCTCAAGTCACAATTGCTCTACCAAAGCAAGAGAGCAATCATAAAAGGGCTTCATATCAGCATGGCTGATGGGGGCAAAACAAATTTGTGAAACAATCTCTCCTGAAAAGGAGAATACATACTTGCTAGAGTCTCACTTTTAGCAATGTAAAAGGTAATATAAATACCAGGTGCTGAGATAGAAACACAGTACTTTAACTGCTGATGGTTTTCTAACAAATAAAGATAATCTCTCTAGTGCTGTTGTGGGTCCAGCCCACATAAAGATAAAAAATAAAGATAATAAATAGAAGTATAAATATTAAATACAATAAATATATGTACAATAAATAAGTAGATTATTTAAAGCAGCCAAGATGAGCATGTGCAATCAGTAATAAATATAAATATTTAAGACAGTATAGATATTTGATAAATAGTATATACAATAAATATATTTACAATAAATAAATAGATACATATACATGTAGTACCATAAATACAATAAATAGAATAATAAATATTATATACAATAAATATAAGTACTATAAATACATTAAATATATGTCTGTACAATAAATATGAATAATAAATAAAATATAGTCAGTTACAATAAATACTCAGGTGTATAAATAATTTAGATAAATAAATAAATAATTTAGGAAATGTCAAGTAAAATCAACTCTCCTTTTTGCATATCCTGTAAGAGAGGAAACTTCCATTTCACAGCATCCTCTTCAATGTCGTAGTGTATTAAATATACAGTTTTGATTGGCTTTCTCTTATTGATTTCAATTACATTAAGCACTGTCCCTTCACACCAGAAATCTTCGTCCGAGTCTTCTTCAACAACTTTATGCTTGACTCTCCTGCCCACGAGTGATTCCGGGTGTTCCTGCAGGTTGGGGAGGATGTCTTTCTGGTGCTTAATTGCCACTTTGTCTCTAAATTTTTGTACCTTCTCCTTCAAGAGCTTTTTCTGTTCCAGTACCTTTGGACGAAGGTCCTCGTGTGTTACAGAACTACTGGAAGACTGTTGGGGCTCAGACAAACCTGGATTCTGAACAATAACTTCTTTGAGATGGGACACAAGTGTTGGCAGGTCAAAGGATATCTTTTTACCTTGTACTGTTTGTGTTTGCTGGAACAGGTGACGTTTGCCTTTTGACAGCAAGACACATTTTTGGACATTAAGTTGTGCTAATATAGCCTCTCGTCGATCTTTTTCTTCGATTTTAGCAATTTCCTTGTCTACCTCCTCCACTCGTGTCCACACTGACAAGCCAAGCTTTGCAAGGTTATACAGGGCTTTAACTTTCTGGTGTTGTGCCTTATGAGCTGTTTCTTCTTTATCACTTTGTTTGTGCTTTAACTTTTCAAGATTCTGTTGCTGTAAAACCTTTTCTTGTGCTTCACTTGCCCCTTTTCTAGCACTTTCCATCAACTTCTGTTTCTCTTCTTCACTTTTCCCTTGCAGCCATGCTAGCGTACCATTATTTTGCCACATGATTAGTGCTTCGTATGCCAATGTGGTCGAATGAGGCTTAGACCGAACCAGTAAATCTAGGATGGCAAAATCTCTTTCAGAAGCCATGTTGGTAGAAGGCACAGTGCTTGAAATGGTTTTTACAGATTCAGAAGGGCTATAATATTTCCCCCTGGCAACTGATCTAGTGCCTATCTTTCTAAAATTAACAAAAGTCCATGCATTAGCATTTCGAGAGCTTGCTGCGTCAGGCTATCAAAGTCAGCATCCTCTGTTGATTCAAATAGGGCATCACATATGAAATCTTTATGCAGTGGCACATCACTCTCTTCAAATAGGGGCTCCCCATCCATTAATGGTGATGCATCTTCACACCACCTCTCGAAAGACTGTTTCATCTTGAGAAGTGGTGTGTTCAGGTCAAGGATGTTCTCTGCCTGATTAACAATTCGCCAGAATGGGCCAGTAATCAACTTGTCAATAATGCCCAAGGCCCGCAACTCTGCCAGATGTACCTTGTTCTCGATATCCTCACTGACAGCTTTTAACAGGTTATTTGGATTGGGCCACCCCTTCAAGAAGGACTTGATGTCTTCTCTGTGGAAGTAGATGGCCCCACCATTATAAAATTGGACATTTAATTGGTTGCCAATATAGGACATTAGCTGCAGTTTTTTGCCTTGTTCATGTAGATAGGACTGAAAGTAGTCGGCAACACCTGCCTCATCACAACCTCTGGGGTGAAAAGCCTTACAGGCAGTTCTAATGAGTCTTACAGCCCCAGATTCATTAGTAACAAATACATGTTTTGTCTTTGGTTCACCTTCACAGGCAACACCTTCAAACATTTTCAATATTTTGTCTG
>JANVCK010097103.1:0-11839 GCA_026546655.1 Epizoanthus illoricatus
ATTTGGAAGCAGTTTTATCAAAATTTACGTCAGAAGTAGTAAATCAGTTGTTGTGTTGCTGAGAAGGTTTATAAGTGCAGAAATTGTTACCGCTAGTGCCGTGAAAGAACGGAGGACAGGATCCTGAATGTTTTTCTACCCTGGAAAACTCCTGAAATTTTTTAACTCAAATCAGTACGAATCCTGGATGTACCAGAAAACAAGTTGTGCAAACAGACCAGCAGGGCTACTACATCACGGAAAACCAGCCCCACTTAGAATTTTTAAATAGCATTCGCGGCTCGAAATAACCGTGTAGTACTACTCCAAATTGTAATTTCTTGGCCCTAACATACATGTAGTCATAATTTGTGCACAACTCTAGTAAAGAGCCGAGCATTGCAGATAGCTGCGAAAATGCCACGTTTGCGAGCACAATCGAAATCGCGGACGATTTTACTATCCCTAGAACTTTTCCAAATCAGATTGAATTAAAGATTTCTTAAACACATGCCATACGAAGTCAGAAGACATTGCTGTACCGCGTGCTTGGGAGACCTGTGCTGCAGTGACATTTCAGACGCACGTTATTTGTTTGCCCGTGTTTGGAAATGTCAGCAGAACATATAGCTTTCATGGTGGTGTAGTATACCAACCAGCAGGACATGCCAGAAACGCCACGCCTAGCTCCTCCCACACGCCCACACATGCATCAGCACGGTCAGTGTTTCGACGGCCCTCTACAAACTCTAGTTTCGCTTCTCATCAGTCGATATAAACACTATAACCAATCCTTGGCTTGCTCTGGGACTTGGTCCATTTATTTTTGTCTGTTAGAACCTTTTCATGATTCCGTGCAAATTGTCATCATTGTTTATAAACCAATTGCCGTCTTTTGAATCGCTTGATGTGACCGAAAGTTCAAGTGTGTATCAAATCCGGTAACTTCACTCCTAGATTGAATACGTGGCAGTATTTTTACAATGGTATAAGTCAAGAGCAACTAGAAGAGACAATTCGTGTTCATATTATAACAATTTTGCGGCTACTTAATAAAGATGTGATTTATGACCAGTTGCAGCTATCAGTAAATAAACCAACCTCTATTCATTTCAAAGAACACCGAATCACAACATTTAGAGTACGCCCGGCTTGGCGTTGCTAACCAGAAAACGTTGCTTTAATTTAGCATTTCACAACTGCTACGAGTTTACTCAGTGTATGATTCCAGTTGTAAACGAAAAAGAACAACCGAATGTGTGCCGCGAGCTGAGTGCGGAATTTTACTTTCTTTTGGCGGAGTTTGTAAAATACTGAACCAAACAGTGGCCGGATGTTGTTTTGAAAAGCACCTGCCCCAGCTTTGGATTCGAGTGTCGCTTTGTGCAATCTCATCTGTTTACCCGATTGCGTTTGCGTGTGTTTTGCACTTGGCCATTGTGAGTGCTTTATGATTGAGTTTACTATGGCTGTATATAGATAGCGAAGTGCAGTTCCTTGATTGGCAGGCAATAATTTGCTCAAACACTATTTGTAAAGAGATTTATGCTACATTGTCTTCGTACGCGTCGGTTCATTGTATCTGTTGTGGCTACTGGTTAGCCACTGTTCCAGTGTGACGACTAGTGAGCGTTGCTGACCAATCTGAACATGGGTTCACGAAACAAAGCAGAGGAATTCTCCCGCAGTCAAAAGTAAGGAATATTTTCTCATTAAGAATAGAGTGTTTATATTGTTTCTTTTCTTCTGGATGAACTATGAAACAGAAACAAAGATAAACCCGGCTGGAATCAAAAATGCTTCTGAAGGCGCCAAATATATGTAACCGTTACCACTCTTACTCCATTCCTAGCACTCTATAATAGCGTAAACCAGTAACTGAGCCTGGAAAGTGCTTTAGATTGACACACAAAAAAGCAAGCGAACTAGTATATTGTCGGGACATAGGTATTCTATAGATAACTTTTTCGCTCGCCCGCATGGCCAATTTGCCAAAGAAACATTCGGAAAATTTAACAGCCACGCGAAAGTTACAGGAAAAATATATTGAATCGAGACTTTCCGGTTCTTAGACAAGGTCACTGATAAGTTTGTCTGTTGTTAGAATATTTGTATTTTCGTTGGGCAGTTAGGGATACTTTAAGCTGCGTTGGATTTCTTGTTATTTAACCTTCGCATTTAGTGCAAGGTTTTAACTTTCTAATCAGTAGCTGTGCTCAGCGAAAACGTGTAAATTAAATTAAAATATCTTATTAAAAATGACACCGGCGGCTAAATGCGCGTAAGTATAATTTAAAACAAAACATAAAAAAGCTTCTGACCATTATTGATATTGAAATACAAAATATTCAGGCAAGAAGTGCATATCCATATGATATATTGACGTAAACTCAAGGTCAGTATGTTCCTCTGGTTTGCAAGACATTTTCTTGCGGAATTCAATACTTTTTAAGTAATGATTTCCTATTTCTACAAGAATATAAGGAAACGGAAGAAAATCCAGCTGACACCTTTGACTGGTTAAAATATTCTGTTCACGTAGCAGTCGCTTTGTTTGCATTCAATCATTTCCACTGCCTGGTATGCAAACAAATGCCTATATCCGCTGGATAGCCGTAACTCGGACACAGCTGATCTGATCGGTCATTAGACTGGCACAGCACGTGCGACCGTACGTATATATCAAGCATTCGTTTCGTTTCAAATTCGATCATTGAAATTCCAGTTCTGACCTGCGGAAACGCGTGCCATCCTATCGTTGATGCATACAGTATACTAGAGATTATCGAGGGCGGGTGAGTTGTAATAGTGAACAGATATTAAATTATGTTTGAGAGTGATTTTAAAATTTGTTTCGCAACTAGTCCCTGTAGCTAGAACTACCTGTTCGCGATAGCTTGGTCTTCGATTGTGTTCAGGCGTGCTACTGACAAAAGTTCCAATCAGCGCAACCCATTTGGCCTGGCGGTCCAGCCGAAAATGTCTATGGGGAAAAATATCTACATCTCTCAATCGTAGCCGTATTTTCAGTATATTATAACCGAACCAATGTCATGTACTCGTCAAGAGCATTCATTTGAATGGTCTCAGTAAACGATACAAAGGTTAAATTTACCATTGACTGTGCTACTTAAATTGCAGTTAGAAATAAGAGGAAAGATTGTGTTCAGTATTATAGTGGCGTTCAAGGTAGAATGTAAATCACTGAACAAAGATTAGTGCAATGTGACGTGTGAATTGGACGTGACTGCACCACGCATTGAAGAAAAGCTGGGTTGGTTTATACACGAATCTTTAAAACTGAGCTCCCGTCCACACCTAAAAAAAGCCTCCGTTTGCGAAACGTAGTAGTGTGGACGGGGCAGAAAAGTCCTTTTTGGTTTTGATGTGTTTTTCAAAAGTCTCCCTCTGCTTTGTAGAGCGCCGGTTTTCGAAAACCTCCCTTTTCAGAGATAAAGATCTCGGGTTTTCATCGCCGTTTTAGTGTGGACGATCGGCACAAACACATATGAAGTATTAACTATGTTTGTGATACTAACTGAAATTTTCGTAGTTCGTCATTTCCAGGAAGGCAAGAAAATATATACAGCCAGACTACTCAGAGCACAGAGTCAGAGAGACATTGTGACCGAATAGAAAGGCCAGATCCGTTTTAATTATTTTCAGTTTATATATAGAATACAAACATGTCGCTTTCAGTTTTTTAAGAGGCGCAAAAATTGGTCTCAACCATTGATATCACTCGAGTGAAATTGTCTATCTTTTTTAATCTTCTTCTCTCATTACCATGATAACAGTCAATTTTATTCGGATAAGATATTTCTATAGTACAATCCATATATCACCAAGGAAAATAAGCGAAAACGACTCGGCGAGTGAATGCGAGCCTCGAGGACTGCAGGCCGTGACAAGCCACGCGTCTAATTTTCTCCAGTCCCGGGCTGCTGATTATGTGTGCCTTTCTTGTCGGAAAACGATAAAACAAAAGGAACGCGGTGTTTTAGTAGTGTATTTCGCTAAAAGGAAATCCTAGCAAGTTTCAGCCGACAGTCCCATCCAAGTTGCTGGTACAGTGCTAACCATGAAGTAACAAATTTTTGAACAACTCCTTGTCTCTGGCTCAGTGACGAGTTCCTAGGCTGCTTTAAAAAAACGTAAAAGGAAATTAAGAATTAGAACGTCTTAACACTATAAGGTGCTTTAATTTCGCTTCCTGGTCGGCTGAAAGCTAATAAAACGACATCTTCATTTGACAAAACATTTTGCATTGTCGTTGGGGATTTCTAACAACTAAAGCCGAAACTCTCAAAATTAGGTATTATCTTATATGTCATATATACTCTCGAAATAGGCAAAATTTTATTTTGATTTGAGTTTCCAGGCGCAGTGTTTTGGAGTGAAGCAGTCACCGAAAATTGGATATAGAACTTCTTCACTGACAAAACATTTCTAAGGTCTTGTTTGCATAGAGAGTTGATATCCTGCACAACTAAGGTATATGCTTATTTTTACAAGAACCACCTTATTCTGAACAAATTAAGCACAAGCTCAGGTCATGCATGTGTATCTTATCAGATGAAATAATGAAATTCGTGACTAAATTAGCAAATAACATCCTTCGATAAAAAAAAAACCCTGATTTCCCTCTCGTACGTGTTGTTGAGATATGGTTTAACGTTTTGTATGATCGTGCATGGAACATATTTGAATGTGAAACATCTAAATCCGGAGTACTATATATACTTTGTAAAGCTATGCAACAGTCCTTGCTGGGAGTGCAATTTTAAAAAAATGCGTACGAGTTTAAACTAAGAAATTGTGTCATGGTGCAAAAATAAATATATAAGTCTGTAAGCAACTGATGTAAGAGATGCATGTAAGTTAGGAAACAGTCACTATACGAACTTAATGTTTCGACAGAAAAGCTGTATATATACTTAGGCGGGATTGACTTCTCCAGGTCTGTACTTCGTGGCGAGTCTCTATACTGACGAGCTAAAATTCTCAACTAAGGCAAGAAAACTTTAATTAGATATTAGGAAAGCCTTTTACTGGGAAATCGTTTTTTCCAGGATCCGAATACTTCGCAATTCGTTGAAGCTGGAAAGCTATAAAGGGCAACGTCTGCTTGGACAAATTATTTTTGCCACCACAAGCTTCATCATTCTATTGCTGCCACTCGAATGTCTCAGATCCATTTGCAGTATCGCTCCTGCCAATTTGTGTGAACTTCTCAAAAAGCGCCGAACTATAATTAAAAGAAACAAGTAACAAGATAAGGATTGATAAACTAAAAGTCGACATGGTATGTTTTGCGCTGTGACGGTGGAAGGTTGCATGGGGACTGAAATTTTGAGCACTACATGTAATCCGTCGTCAGTCCCTGCTCTGACAAAGGCCACGCAACGTTCGAAATGTAAGCTCAAATCTTCCGCCCTCATCCACGGTAAAAAAACATACAATATCAACTTTTAGCTGGTCATTATTTGGCCTATACTTACCGACAACAGAAGCTAGTTTTTTTAGGAACTAGTCTACAAAAGTGAAGAGTTAAACTGAGGATGTTTTCGTAGTATATGACACTAGCAAACAAGGTAACTAGGTGTGGTAAAATTGGGTGAACATAGTTTCAAGAGAGCTTCCTTAGTTTGTGCAGCAGCCTAGCAGACAATGTACGTCTCTAAAGAGTCTAAACAACATTGACAGTTTAGAAAAAGAAATTGAAAACGTATCTTTCTAATTCAAGTTATACTTTCGAAATTGCCGCATAGGCATTTTGGGTAGTAGTAGTTTCTTAAGTTACATTTATTATGCATGGCACATTTAATAAGCCCCGGGGGTCTTAGTAGAAGAAGTGCGGCATTTATAGTCTGACAAATGCTCTTAATTCTTTTCTAGATATTTCTTCAAAGTTTGACATCCGACGTAGCATTCATAGTAACAGAGTATAATCCTATGGATCAAAAACATGTTTTGTCAAAGAATCCGGCTAAACTAGTGGCTTTCTTTACCAGAAGCGTTTTGTTCCAAAATTCCTTATGGGCTTCACAACCACGTTTTCATTCAGTTACCTGCTCAAAAAGTAGCTACTTCCTCTCATATAAAACCACTGAATATGTCTGTCGCACATTAATAAATCATCGGAGTGTTGTTTATTTTCCAAGTGTTACCAATGGCTATTAAATTATTAATTTAGAATTAGCGTGAAAGGAGGGTCGAATGCATGACCTTGTGACAGCAGAACCAAAAAAACAAACTGACAACAACAAACTCTCGCACAATCTATCATAACACTCTTGTGCTCTTTCAACTCAAGATTTACAAGTTAGTTGCCGTTGTTCGCCGCTTGTACTTGCCCGAGAATCACCGAAACGTTTTTTTAGCTTTCCACTGGGTAGTGAAACAAGGTAGAAAACGGCAGACATTGTTTTTAGGCTAAACTGACTAGGTGGTCGCTTAAAAAGCACCTTTCAATTCATAACACACAACTTCAAAATTAATTAAATGTATTCATACCACTGTTGTTTAAGAAAGTGTTGCACGTGTTTTCAAACTTCTTGTTTGGAGATATATTTACCAGCTGCCCTCTACCCTCCCCCATGTTGACCCATCATTACTTATCACCAGCAGCTCTTGTTTGTCTACGCTAATTTATTGATATTTTGAACTTTGTCGTGTTAAAGGCAGCTGCACTTAACACCTACCCATCAAGACCCATAACAACAAAACGACTTGTTACGACATTTGTTTAACTCTTAGTGTTGGGTCCATTGTATCAGGGCGTTAGAAGGAATGGGTTACAAAACCCAACACCATGTTCTCTACTGGATTAGCATCCAGTTATAATATTATGCCACCAACACAAAGAAACAACAGAGTTTCAACTCTTTGCTCATTTAACCAAAGGGCTCGAATGTTTGTTCAAAAATGTAAGAAAAAGACATTGCAAACAGAGAGAGCACGTTTCAATTTGCGATGGTGATTGCAGCTGATAGTCACAGTTTGTATGCACTCTTTTCTTTCAGTTACTTTTTATGAGAATCAAATCATTTTGGTTAAGGCTCACTGTTCTTAAATAATATCTGAAAAGCCCTTCGGGGAGATAGATTAAAGATTACCATTACCATTACGTTTTCTGGCAAATTCAGCCTAAATTGTTCTTAAATTGTTCTTATCATTTCAAATTTATCTAGCATACCCGATTGTTGTTACAAGTAGTCCAAAAAGGATCCAAAATGTCTTCCACAAGCTTTTACACTAGGTACGTTATTCATACAGCCACGTACGTGTCTCGTTTTATGTGCTAGCTTACAAAGTATACAGTCAAGATATCAAAGAACATCTGCAGCAAACATTTACTTTACAGTGTTGCAATGATTCTTTTGTTTTCTGTGAAAATAAAAGTTCCTTACTTGTCCTCAGCCTGAGGTACGTTCTTAGCATGTTCTTAAATTTAGGTTTTTTTAGCATCAGTGTTCTTCATAAATAGGTTCTTATAAAAAAAAAGTGTACGACAAAAATCTTGTAGAAAATATGACCACTTATCTCTGTTTGGGAGCGGGAAAGTAGGCGAGTTATTCATAGCCGTATATGCTATGCCGTTTCAGTTTGCAAGAAATGTCGACACATCGATTGTTTATACTGCCTTATTACATCAAAACGGCAAATCGTGAATTCTTCTGAAGAAAAATGCAATTTGAAGTAATCACTGATGCCACAAGGACAAAACATTCTGAAATGACACAGAATGGCACTCCAGAGTGTTCGGCAACTTGTTTCTCAGCCCACAGATCACTAACTTTTTTCATCTTAAACACACCTTTTTAAAAATTTTCCTTGTTACTCCTACATTTCTACCTGTAGCTACCCATAACCGAGATGGTAGGGCGTTTCTTCTCAGTATAGACTGGCTTCTCCTTGCTGTACAACATAAATAGTTGTAACAATTCTTGTATAAACGTCCACCAATTTTGTATTCTTTCTTCTAATTCTTCTTAGTTAGTTTGCCTTGACAAAGTGATGGGATTGATCAACTAGAAGTTGGTTTGTTGTGTTTTTCGCCGTCAGGATGGAAGGCTGACGTTTCGAGCGTTAACCCTTCGTCAGACAATGGCTTTATTTAAAACCGAAACGTTGGTATTCATTTCTAAACATTTACATAAAAAAACATTAAAATGTGGTTTTATCTTTTACTATATTTTAAAATAACACTGCCATGGCCACTAGAGTAACTTTTTTGATTATCGTATCCACCTCGGGTTACGCAAATAGGCATTTTCAGAACCGAGAACAGTTCCCGCACTTTATTTTGCTCTCACTTCTTTTATTGTAAAATATTATATGTCTTATATTGGCGGTGTTTTATCTCAAAAGAAACAAACATAATTGTTATGATAAGTTGTGATATCTAAGCTAGAATCTAGAGCCGGCCTCACACGTTGCGTTTTTGCCGCACAACTTTCTAAGATACATTGTTATTATAATTGAGTTAAGACAGTGGATCGTAGAAAGTTGTGCGACAAAAACGTAGCGTGTAAGGCCGGTTGAAGCCAGTAGTACATGCAAGGCTTCGAAAGTTTGTATTAAATTTTTATTGGAATAAAACTCGTTGAGTTATTTCCAGCAAGTTACAAAAGATAGAATTGTATAATAATTACAATCACAATAAACAAAAGTAACTAAAATAATAAGAATGGGAAATAAGAATAGTTATAATTGTAATAATTCGGATTATCGCCTATATCTATGTATTTATTTAATGATTAAACGATAGGCTTAGATTAAAAGATAGGTTCAATTTCACGGGGGCTATAAATATAGCTACGGCAGGCTATCGCGTTATATGACAAGGAAAATAGTAACAGTACATGACTGTATTTATTTAATGATTTAAAAATCGATAGGTTCAATTTCACGGGGGATATGAATATCCCACTGATATGGATATGAACTCTATGGCAGGTTATGACAAGGAAAATAGTATTTATTTAATGATTAAATCCATAGGTTCAGACTAAAAGATAGGTTCAGTTCACGGGGGATATGAAAATGAATATGAACTCTACGGCAGGTTATGACAAGTGTAACAATAGACAATAATCATGATATCAAATTAAAAAACAAGTAAAGGGCAGATATGCTGGCAGAATTGCTCAGCTAAAGGTTGGTTTCCATATGATCTGAACCGTCGACGACTCTTTGCGGCACTGCAGGCGACATTGTAATAAATTAATTGAGATAAATTTTTGCTGCCATTTGGTTTATGGGGATCACTCGTATACGTATATAAATGGAAACACTTGCGACAGACCCAGCTCACATGGAAACCAGGTTTAAATAACATGCACTTTCCATCTTTAAAAATAAAAAAATACATATTACCAATTGTAATATCTTTTGTTTGTTTCTCACTTATTACCGAGCCACAAAAACTCCTCGCTCCGCATCGCAGTTGAATTTATATAGCCGCAATAAAATCAGTCTCAACGGTGGAGTTTCACATATTCTCGGGAACTGATAAATTATCTCTATTCAAATACTTTGAATACATGTATCCTGAAAGATGCTCATGCAAACCCGGTAACCAATTTATTTGTTTACTGTTCGCTTGCGTTCAGTTTGGAACATTTCTATTTTTGGCGGGGTCATTTTCACAGTAATGAAATTTACAATTACATTTGTCAATCTGCTTCACATTTTCAACTACTTGTTATTTCTCCATCTTTAGCCGCCTCTTCGAATAAAATAACTATAGTTTATACTGATTTTCGACCTTTAAACATACTTGAATTAGTTTTGAATTATTTTTCCAGATTTTTGGATCCTTCTTTCTCAGCCCAAATGTAATTAAAAATAACTCTCCGTGAATCTTTCATCAAAACATGCCTGGGTTTAGATATATCCCGCGCTGACAGTCGATCAAGTAGAAATTAAAATGGCGAGTTCGTATCTAAATAAACGCGGATTTTACACCACAAACTGCTAATGAATCCACAAATTTTGGAGATAAACTCCAGGTGGTCTTCGGCAACTTAACAAGACGGCAACCGGGAAGGCCATAAAACGCTCTCTGAAATGAATATTTTCTGGTAATAGCGCAGCTTGGCGCGAGGAAAGCGACTTGCGGTAAAGTAATGGCTTTGTGTTGCACAGCACGAGTTGAGCGGAAAATGCAATGTTTTACAACATTTGCGAAAATCAAGTTGAAATTGGCATTGCGGTAAGGCTTTGAAACGAAGCAAAGAAACCGATTGATCAAGCCAGCTCCACTGACAAAAAAAACCCCATGTATATCGAAAAAACTCTGGAGTTCCTTTCATGCCAAGTAAGTTTGCCATAAACTAGTTCAATATTTCAGGAAACTCCAAGTGAAACATAAATTGTTATTACTAATAGTAGCACGCGTTCACTAAAACATTTGGTATCACGGCGGGTGCTGCTCCCTTTTAGTTTTACCGACTCCAAGAACGAACATCTCCTCGCCTGTTTGAATATCTAACATTTATGAGTAACGTGGGTATAGTTGGAAACGTTTGCCTGTGCGTACGTCTCCCGACTCAGTCTCAATTTATCATACAACTTATTAATAGACTGGGAGTAATATTTATGTTTGATTATATAGTCGCAAAACTTTACCTGCACTTAAGTGCAAGAACCAGGAGCGATTCTAAAACGGCGAAGTCGAAATCTGAGTGTATGAAAGCCTGCGTCCAAAGTCAAAATGTTTACATAGTGTATCTCGAATGTCGACGTCCTTGTAATGCGAAAGACGCTGCGTTCTGTTTTAAAGTCGAGGCAGTAAACATCGTTTAGTTTCGAGGCTGTCTTAACAGTTGTAACTGTTGACCTTCTGTGGGTTGAGTGGTGTGTTTTCTATAAACGATAAGCTTTTATGCCTTCAAGCTAAAGATCAGTTTGTTCAAATTCAGAATTACACTCACAATAATGCGATTCTGGCATACTCGTCAAAAGCTTTTATTTACAATGCCCACACATTGCCATACTCATGTCTTGAGCGGAGGTTATGACATCTCATAATGTATATGACTTAGAAATGTAACCGCCAGGACTCAACAGGGTAGTAGTACAAACTGTAAGAAATGTCATAACTTCTTACTTAAGATCGAGGGATGAAGTCTAATATCGGCCGAATAAGAATATTTAGATGATTTTTTTGCCAAGGAATAAGAATATCGGTGAAATTAGGCTACGAAATATGAATATTAAAACATAAAAAATGGAATATCGGAATTGAATATTGTGAATAATCCCGTACTGAATAAACCAAGGAATAAGAATATTTGATGTGTGGAATAACGATACAACAATAAAAAATTACGAAAGGAATAAGGAACATTAGGGTCAGTAATATTCCACTTCAGCCCCCGATGAAGAGCTCGGATGTAATTCAATGGTAACTTTGTGTTCTGGCTCATCCTGGAATGATCGATCCTGGAAACTTCTCCTGCCAATACTGCGGTCCGTTTGTGGGGCTGAATAGTGGGGAGTTACTCGATGTTACTCGCCTGGTACTTGATTGGACGCCATATTGGACGCGCGCTACAAAAGGGACTGGAAACTTTTTGTCTCTCCCCAGTCTTTCCTGTAGCGCGCGTCCAATATGGCGCCCGATCGAGTAATATCGTGTAACTCCCGTCTTTTCCGTCCCCCAAACAGACCGCCAACTAACGCAGGCTAAGGTAGAACTGATCAGTGATGGTTATTTACCGAGTCGCTTTATATACCAATCCAGTGAAACAGTCATCCTGAATATAAGTCATATAACTAGCAGTTGCTGTAGCAAGTGGAATGCTGCCGCACTACTTGAGTACAAAAATATCTGCAGGGACTACTGAAACAT
>JANVCK010097214.1:0-11836 GCA_026546655.1 Epizoanthus illoricatus
GGGGGGAGGCTCAGGTCAAGGAACAAGGTACGGATTTACGAAAAACATTAATTTCTGTTTATCCAAAAATTATGTAAAAACACTCCCAAAATGTAGGAAAAGGCGTTTCAGAGGGCAAAATTTCTCGACATTTCCCGACCTAGTAACTTGCACCTTGAGCGCTCGCGTACAGTTTCAACGCTGGCCTCTCCAATATCATACACCTTCCGCCTCCCCTGGACTCATGTTCCTTAGCATTTACACGATGGCATTCAAGGTACGTTCTAATGTTGTCGGCATCAAAAACATTTAGTTTAACGAGTTAGTTTCGATTACCTATTCGGTTTACCCCTGACAAGTTTATATGAGAGTTGCTGTCTGTTCTGGTGCTCTGCCATGGCCTGTGATTTTAACTTGGTGCCGCTTATTAAGGTACTATATCTGAGCCAAATTTCGAAATAGTAGCTATATTACTGTATATATAGTAACAAAAGCTATGTAATAATAAAACTGGTTTATTTAAAACATATACCTTTGCAATATAAAAAATTGAAAAACCGGCATATTTACAAAGCATGGATAAAATGTACGTTAGTTACATATCACATATCTATATACAAAATATATTACAGATAATATGCTAAAAGATATTCTATCACTTCTTACTAATCATTGCGGGGATAAAACTATTTTCGTATCTGTTTGTGCGTGTTTTAGGGATCGTATATTGGTCAGCGTTGCATGTCAGGCAGCCGGCAGGTCTCAGTAGCAGCACGGCGTGTAGGTGGCAGAAGGGGCAGGAAGCGAGGATTAGATTGGCTAGTAAGCTTGCAAAATGCCTTGTCACAAAGTGCTTCGCGGCGGGATGAAAGCGAGGGGAGAGCCAGAGCTGCAAGGGCGGAGGTGATATAGTCCACAGTCTATGGACAGAGGCTTCTCTCTGAAAAAACAAAGACGTATGACTTTGCATTTCGTTGGTTAAGCGCCATGTTGTTTTTGGAGGCCCAGCCGGGCCTGATTTACGACTGGCTTGAAAATCAGTTCGCTAAGTCGGAAAACTCTGCGATTAAGTGTTTACTGTCACTTCTTGCTTTCCTTTGACGTCAACCAGTCAAATGCAAATTTGTTTGTGCGGCTGGCTAGAAATCTGTCTCAATTTGTTTAATTCTTTCTGCTTATTAATGGTTTATAGGAAACAATAGGCAAGTGGTTACATCTTATAACGAACATAGCGTTTGGGCTCCCTGTCGCTTTTGAAGCAACCAATCAGATTACATCATTATGATTAGTAAATAACATCAAAGGTTTGATTCTGACCGAAATTAAAATATTTTACTTCAACGGGGTCTGGCGTCTGAGCATTTCATTAATTCATCTGATAATCCGTACAAGATATTTTATCGAGAAGTTACATTATTCGTAACATTTACCAAGATAATGGGCCAGTGACAGGGAAACCTATAAACTGGAAATCGGCAGGCCTATAGAATTACTCAGACTTCTTCTAACATGCAGAGTGGAACTGAATACAGGACCTGATGGATTTGAACGCTAGATGATAAACTTGGAATTACATGACGGTCATATATCTGAAAATAATAGTTAGAAAGGACAGATACATACATTAATATATAAGTACGAGATTGGAATCTTATTAATTACCAACCATAAAGATATAATTATGACATGGCATGGCATTTACTAAACCAAGTTTTCACTCAATTTTGTTGGAAGATATCTATTTACCGCGTAATAATTTTCGCAAAATAATAGTTAGAAAGAACAGATACAGACATTAATATATCTAAGATGATTTTTAAGAACATCACTCCTGACAATCTCCCCAGACAGCAAAATTCCTTGCAGCTCTCTTGAAAAGTGCTTAGCTTTGAACAGCTGTAACTTCCCACTGTTTAGTCGGATGGAGACGCGGTAAAAAGCATCGGAAGTAACGTGAAAATTGAAGAATAAAAGTGCCAAGCAAATCTGGCTTTCTTAAGCGCATCTAGTTCAAAAATGCTTGAAAAGAGCGCGCATTTTTTACTTTTCCGACACCGCCGCAGTTTGAGGCTTTATGTTCAAAATAGCCACTTTTGCATACTTTGTAAAGCACACATCGCCTTGGATTACACAATCAAAACACCGGAAACAGCCCCTTCACTCAGTCACAAAACACCATGCAATCCATGTTAATTTTAGACCTACACCCAAAATTTAGCTGGCACCCACCACCCCCTATATAGGACTCCTCCCATGCAGCAACTTGCATGATGAACGTTCTTAAAAATCAGCTTAGATATATAAGTACGTGGTTGGAATCTTATTAACTGCAAACCATAAAAAATCTAATTATGATATCGCATGGCATTTACTAAACCAAGTTTTCACTCATTTTGTTGGAAGATATCAATCAGCCGCGTGATAATTTTTGCAATTTGTCGATGTTGCGCATTTCAAACATTCATGTAAATTTTGGGATGTTTCCTTGCATGGCGTTTTTTAAAAAAACAACTTTTGATGACAATTTGTAATGCATATTACAATTGCAGAATTGCACATATTTTGGGTATCTTGTTGATGATCAGTTGCTGTTTTGCTTTTTGTTGGAGCGACATACAGTTGTCTGTTCTATTGTAATATATAGATATTTCTTATATTTATTGTGTGTGTATATCTGGTTGAAATTTACAGAACGTGCATGTACTCTTTATAAGGCATATAGAGCGATTCATATGCCTCCCCTCCCCCTCGCAATTCACTTCGCACAGTCAGTTCAAAACTCTGAAACTAGGTAAATCAATGTCTAAAGTGGAGTTAAGAGAATATAATGCGGTCGAGGATGTCTGTTGATTGATGGAAACAGGACATGCGTGTCAATAGCAAGCAATATGTTTGAGAATCCTTTAAGCAGCAAAGTCTCGAAATCGCGCATCGGCAGTTGTGGAGTGCACAGTTTCAACTCAACTTTTCGAGCGGAAGGAGTGCCAGTAGAGCTCTAAAAAAGCGAAACGAACTTGAAAATGGTGTTTACAGCAACAATTTTTGTCAAATAGAACCAGAGTTATGTGCGTTTGAAGTTAGCTCTTTTAAGCGAAAATGGGTCTCATGTCTTTTAGGAGTAACGTTTTGTAAAAATCAGCCAGATATATATAATAATATATTATGTGATCCTAGCTGCTGAAAAGGGTGTGAAGCTTGAAATCTCCTCAGTGCCATCTGACCATCTAGATTATAATGATAACCCCGATGTGTTGCCAGCATGGTGGGGCTCAGTGGCCTAGTGGTTAAGGCATCTCACTAGTAAACAGGAGACCAGGGTTCCATTCCCGGCTGAGTCACCTTTTCAACCATTCTCTTTGTTGTAAGTGTTTCTGTTCCCATTTCACTCTTCATTTCCTTTCAGAAACCACTGTGCCTTTCGAACAGGAATAGATTGGTGATCCTTAGAGTTACAGGGCAGACTAGTTGGCAATATCCGATCCCACTATATATATAACAACTTTAATGTAACATTTGATGGAACGAAAATTTCGTTGAAAATCGTCTGGGGTCGCCATGCTGCCAGAGTGTACAACTGACAAATCTTTCTTTATACAACCGTTGCGTGCAATTTCACCACAAGAAGTAATACAACGCAGAAAAGTAGTCGTTGCGGTTAACAGTAGCAGGGATGGTGAGACAATACTGCATTTATTTACGTCATGATAGCCTAGTTTCGTTTCCGTCTTTTCAAATGAAGCGACTGTGTTCTGATAATCAGGACTCGGTTCTTTTATAAGACTCATTGATAACATGAGAGAAAACAAAAAACTATTTTCATTGAGAAAAGATATGTTTATAAATAAGAAATTAGGAAAGTCGTGCTGTGGTATTCAAGTTTGTGGTTTGATATGATATCACGTAAGGTCCAGTTAGCAGCAGTAGTAGTATCTCCAGTGCTCTTGATTTCGATGCTCTTGATTCCAATGCTCTTGGTTCTTTGTCTTTGTCTCTGACACTAATTCGCTTCTGATCATATACACACGAAACACACAATATAAATATATGTAGAAATTAACTTCCCGAAAAGTACTTAATTTCGGATTCTACATTCACTTCTTTCGAACTTTTTTTTGCTGACCTGCCCACAGAGATGACAGTTCATGATTCACTCGAAATGTTTACAATTATCCCGCGGAAGACTTAAACAGATGGCGAAGCAGTAATCTGCGGTGCCGGTTTTGGAAATGTTTGCAAAATCAAGTGTTCTCTGAAATATACTTTCCGATAGTCCGAGTCCATTTCGTAACGGCTGGCTGTTATTTTCTGTCTATCATTTGATCAGCAAGCAATTTTCACGGTAAGACTTCGTGCAATTACTACTGTAAATGGATATTAGTTATAAACAGGTAATGTACTGATTACGAACACGTGTACCGCAATAAAGATGAAAAGTGAGAGTTGAGAGTTTTCAGTGGTTTTAGCTTGAGATTGAATCGAGAAGACAAGAGAGGGCAATTAGGCCATTTTAGCGGAAACCTGTTGTGAGGGGAATGTGGAATAAAACTTACTGGTAACTTTGGACAGGATATCTTGTTTTTCTTTAATTGTTCCATCGAATTATGGTGAACGGATTTGCGCCAATCAACACATAAGTTGCATTTTGTTTATACATATTCTTTAGAACATAGTCTGCCCGGATGCACCTATTTTCCTTCATTTGGATGTAAATAAATGATAAAATTATGTGAGGTTGAGAAGCCGGCAGGGTATTCGTCAGAACTGTTTTGAAATTCATCATGGATGTTAGTGAAGAAATCTATACCATCTTTGCGTGTGTTTCAGCGTTCATTCTTGTATTAGGTGTGCTGTTAAACGGTCTGGTATGTGTAACATTTCTCACGTATCGCTCACTTCTCTCAAAGGAAAACATCCTGATTTTCAGCATGGCCATCAGTGACTTGTTATGCTGTGCTATTGCTGTTCCGACATCATTGATTTCTAACATCCATAAGAAGTGGATGTTTGAAGACTCAGGCTGCAAAGGACACGCGTTCGTTGCAACGTTTTGTGGAGTCATTTCCATAACACATCTCACAGCACTGGCGTACAGCAGATATCAAAGAATGACTCTTAGAAAGGACACGCTTTTGTCAGGGAAACGAGCCATGTTTCTTGTACCTGGGCTGTGGATGTATGCCTTTTTCTTCGCCATCGCACCTGTGGTCGGGTGGTCAAGATACACCATAGAAGGTATTGGTACCAGCTGCTCGGTCGATTGGCAATCGTCTGAAGCCAAAGCTATTTCATACACTGCAGTAATCTTCCTTGGCTGCTTCGTTACACCCGTCGGAGCGATCTTCTTTTCTTGTTACAGACTCTACAAAACAACTAGAGAAATGACTGGAATAGCTAAAAATACCTGGGGGAACATGTCGCAACTTGCAAAGGAGTCTGCAAAAGTCGAGGTAAAAATGGCTACTCTTCTCTTCGCTATGATCACTGCATTTCTCCTTGCTTGGACCCCATATGCTGTTGTGTCACTGATTTCTGCGTGTGGGAGGTCGGCTTGGATTAATCCCGTAGCAGCCAGTATACCAGCATATCTCGCCAAGTCATCCAACCTCTACAATCCCATATTGTATTTCCTGATGTACAAACGTTTCCGTGAGAAAGTGTTCAATCTACTGAAGATCGGGTATTGCTGTGGTAACGAAATTCAATAAAATGCTGATACAAGGCAACAGGGATGATTCTACTACCCTTTGTCTCCTTGCGGAGTAACTTTCACTGATCCGAGTGACTACTAGCTATTCAAATGGAACCAATCGTCGAGTATTATATATTAACCCTTCTCAACACTTGGACGAAAATTGAAGCGTGACCATTCGAATGGAATGAATTGTTGAGTACTATTAAACCTTCGAGTCGTACGAGTACCTTTTAAAACTGAATGAGATGTCATAACGTCTCAATATACCTGGGCGAAAACGGAATTAAAAGTGCTCCCATTCAAACTGAATCAGTTATTGGATACTATCAACCTGTCGAGTCTAAGAGTACCTATCAAACTGAATGAGACATCATAACTTCCTAACACCTGGGCGAAAACAGAAAGTGCGCCCACTATCAAAATCTGTGGAGTATATGAATGTCTTTCAAACTGAATGAGATGCTATTGTTTCTCAACACCTTGGTTCTTCATGTGAAAATAGCGAATGGTAATCAAAGACGTGGATCCGTTAATGCTTTTTACAAGCTCGTTTACCGGACCAAGTCGAAGTGGCTCTCTTGCTAGGAGTAGAAGAATTTCGAAAGCAAATATTGCAGGACCAAAATTGCCGGGGGAAAAGGCACCATATAAATTAACGTGAAGGAAAGAAAGGATCAGAGAGGAAAATATAAAAATAAAATTGTAGCACAATTTTGAAAGAAAAAGATAATTTGTAAACTTATTTTTCTTCCATTCCCACCGAACAAAATGAAATCGTTTGTGAATTGTTGACTGAAATTCTAAACTGATGAGATAATAGTGTTTTAAAACCTAAAACAGGCAGCAGAGATAATTCTATTGTTTAAATTGTTTAAGCAGATTAGCTTGTATTGGAAAACATTATGGACTTTCACTCTACTCCTCTGTACACAACTTCAAAAATGTGAGATGAATTCAATTGAAGTAATGGAATAATGGGATCCATTTTTTTTTATCATTTCTTATCATCTCCTATCATCTCCTATCATTTCCTATCATTCCCCATCATTCTGACACTTGAATTCAGCTTACGTGCGAAGGAGGCCAAGAAATTATTAATCTTGTAAATTATTTTTAGTCAATGTATAAACACAAGGCCACTGCAGTTATCATTTGAAATTATCTACGAGTACTATTGCGGAGAAGGTCACCTTTTGTGAACAACATGAAGTATTTAATAATTAAGAAATAGATAACAAGGAATAGTTGTGGTAGCACGAGCCAAAGATGAGGGTTTCCACACTGAGCTATTTCGCGTTCTCCCAAACTTGTACAAGTGTTACCATAACTCAGTGGGAAACACAGGAAATGTTTTCCAGATTCTTTATTAAATAAACGCAGCCATGTTTTCCATCGAGTTATGGTAAACGGCTTTCAACCAATCAGAGCGCGCGTTATATCTAGTTTATTTTATTACAAATAATGGACTTTATTCGTGTGCTAATGCACGTGCACACATTATTCAATAATGTCTTAGCCTGATTTTCACACACTTCATAACATATTTTGCAATAACCGCAACAACTGAGGTCACTTTTCATTTGTCATGTCTGGCCGACCATGTCTGGTCATTGCAAATGAAAAAGTTAAGGCGCGAGCGAGCATCTTTTCCCACCAAAAGTCACCAAATTCCCGCGCCCTGGCCGTCCGGAACGGGAGAACTGAGCGGTTCTAATCCATGAGCAGGGCCAGTCTGGCCAGATCCAGTTCCGATAGTTGTCGCGTTCCATTTGAGAACTACCGATCGGGCCCACCAGACCTGACAAATGAAAGGCGCTGTAAAAGTATATTGTGTCTTCATATCAAGCTACATCTATTTCAGCAAACTCAACGAATTATTATATATCCTCACTCTTATGAATTTTAACAATGAAATCTAACTATAAAATCATATGATAATCTCGTCCATATATAATAATTTCGTCCATATATAATAATCTCGTCCATTAGTCTAGAAGACTAAACAAAGAGAGTATATAGGAATATATTTAAATATTAAAATATTGCAGCATGGATACCAAAGTAATCCGAAGAGTAAGTTTAAACTCGAATATCCAAATAACTTGTGTGGGAATAGTAGAACATTTTGCTTTCTGCTTTAGAAACTTAAAACGTTTTTTATTTCGCTGCTCGATATATGGCAACGGAGCCAAGTCAATCAATACTGCCGTTGATTTTTGCTATTTTTTCGGCCAGCTTATATTGCTGATTCAGCAAAAAAGAGAAACACCAACTATTTAAGAGCGATTGCCTGTATTAAAATATCGCTTGCCAGGCTTAAAAAATCGAAAATCCTTGAATTTTGCCTGAAGGATATTTTGGGGAACCATCTTCGAAAATATACTGGAAATGTATAGTTTTCGAGAATTTCGCAAGAAAACGGAAATAAGGGGTTTACCTCGTTTGGGAAGAGGTAAAAAAATGATTTCTCACTGGACCCAAACTTTAGGGGGTGGGGTGGGGGGTTCACATAACACACCACCTCTGGAGCTAAATTTCAATATCTTAATCCTAAAAATCGTCTTAAGGCCAAGGTACACTTGAACAAATGTATGAAAAAATACTTTTTATTATTCTGGGGGAGGAGGGTGGGGGTGTCTAAGAAGTTCCATATCTCCATGGACAAAAACCTGGGGACTGCCTATGGTATGTCCATGTCACGTGCCGAGTGATGACAGGTGATCACGTGACACTGCCCGCCATTTACTTGTGTTTTTTGAAGGGCAACATTGGTCGATGAAATGTTACAGTTTTGTGTTTTCATTCGCTGATTTTATTCTATTGTTGACCATTTGTGGGTGAACCACAGTAAACTGCAAGGTCACAACACTCTCTTAGTTTGGCCCAAACCACGCATGCGCTCTGCCAATTTACCCAAGCAGTATCAACAGTCATGGACAGCCGTGTGGTTCATTTGTGTATGCCTGAGCTCATCATAAAGGGCTGAGAAGGCTTAATCCTTGCTAGTAACGAAGAACTGTTCATTGGCACTGTGAATGTGGCAGTCTCCAACAGTTCAGTTATTCATGGACAAGGGACCCCAGAGCAAATGAGTCTGGTCTCACCCGTCTGCATTCTTCATTTTTGGAAGTTTAATTGAATGTTTAAAGTATCTGACGGCATATTATTGGACAATGCAGACATGGTTTGAGACTTATATATAAAATATAAAATGTTTGGAGGAGGACTCTCCCGCCCGAAAAATTAAGGATTTCCCATCATGCAATGGGGTAAGATTTGTGCAAGATGGCAATAAATTCTGTTGATGTTGTCTCTCAAAAAGTGCTTGCTGAGCCTGTGTTTGTGAAGTTCTTCAAAAGCAACTGGATATTTTGAAAGAACAAGAGTGGTTCTCGAATGCTTTTGCTCTAAATTGAGCGAGAATTCTGAGATGATGGATTTGAAAGAGCCTCTTTCCCAGGCAAATTTTGTCTTTCTTATTTGTGTTGTTTTGCAAGAAAAGTGAGGTTGGATGAACTTGTTCCCTCCTATCTCTCTGCAAGGCAACACTTTAAAATATTTTCTTGTACTGCTGTACAATTTCATGTCACATTTACGGTTGCATTGATACTTCCTAAGACTGCAAATCACTAGCCAGCTCTCACCCTTTTCAAGATCCCACATGCTGTTGGCTAAATTGTTTTACCTGAAGAGGTGTGTTTATAAAAATAATTTCTAGCTTAGAATTATAAATAGCAGAACATATGCTAGCTGAATAGTATGCAGGTACGTTATGTGTGTAACTGACAACCTAAATCAAACACAGCGAGTTGCATTGGATTTCTTTGCTGAGCAAAAGAAGCTTGGCACTTTTGCCTTTTGGTCAAAATAGCCTAATTCTTGGAAAATTTCTTTACTTTTTTTTCTCTGCAAATAATTAAGTTGAAACAAATTTGTCTGTTCATAACACAGCCCAACACATGGAAATCCACCCCAGGCAGTTTGCCTGTTTTTATCTTCACCCTGCAGGATAAAAGCTTTTCTCAAAGGACACCATCAAAAAAGTAAATATATATGACCCCATTTGGTTGCCATGGTGACAGTAAGACCATTAACATTTTTTGTGGCCTTGATTTGGGGTAAAATAATTTAAGATAATGTTTACTTGTTAAACAAATATAATTTTGCAGGTGTACCTTGACCTTACCTAAAGGGCAAAATCTGACAACAAAGGTATTACCTGTTTCAGTGTTGGGGATAGAACACATTTTTGCATTAAATTGTTCATTAGATATACTCAAATGCTAGACATTTACCAAACCAACTTGGCCCAACAGTACACCAATAACTTATCCACTGGTACCACGGACTTGGCGAGCGCGTTGTGGTCGCGATAGCACTTTTTCGCAAAGTATGTCACTGCTGGCGCTGGCTCGTTCATTGTCACCGCCAACCCAGTAGAAATTAGAACATTGAGCAATCGCATTAATCTTCTGCCCGTGGCGCTTAGGAAACAGGCGACTCGAAAGGGAAGTATCGCAAAACTTCGGAGCTCTTCTAACTGTCGCTTCATGCTTCGTGCCCAAACATCTTCGTTGTCTCGCACGGTAAGAATAACCTTTGAGTAGGGAAAAGCTTCTAAAATCTCCTTGAAGAACACCGCTGGTGGATGGTTTGTCACTGCATCAACATTCCTGTACATAGCATGAAAATCTGGAGCTTTATCAGTTTCATATGCATCAAGCCATTCTTGACCATGAAACATGACATGTTCGTCAAAGTCGTACACATTGCAACCAAGAATCCTTAGAGCCGCGGTCATCGACTTTGTCCCAGTCTTTCCTGCTCCAGCACAAATGATTTTCATATTGGTAGCTTGAGTTGAATGCAGTCAGCAAACGAAACTTGCAGTCGACCAAGGCCAACATGCAAGAGCTATGAACTGGACTGTGATATTATAATTCACTTGATATTGGGTGTGACGTCACAGGGTAAGAGCTTTGTATACCTTTCACAATGGTGGATAAGCAGAAACAATGTTTCTTGGCAAGTATTTTTATTTCGGTCAAAGAGACAACAAATTTGATCATGGTCCAAAAACGAAAGGTCAAAAAACCAACTTTTATAGACATGTTGTGAATGAACACGTTAGTAAGAAAGTTAGTCACGCAATCTTTAAGTCCTTTGTTTGTACATGGGCTCCTGGTTTGTATTATTCTTAGCACAGGCTACCCATCAGTTCAGTTCGAGGCAGTACCTCATTTGACATAATAATGGACGGTTTATATATCCATTGATATCGAATCTGGAGTTATTCGATTAGAAATCAATATCTTGCTTTTAAGGAATTAAAATTCATTGGGAATATTTCAAACCGATTTCTAAAGTAGTATATATTATCGCAAGGTCTTATCGGCTTTGGTCTTTTTATTTTTTTTGGGTCAAGAATGTCCAAGCACTTTCGGAAAGTATATCACATATAGCATTGCCATGTACTCTTTTGCTTGTGGGATGCCGTATGACGTAAATGGATAACCGCCGATATGTGTCTCGAGACTCCTACTAATACTATATGTGTATCAAACCTTTTATACTAACCCAGCCACGAGTTACTTTGCTTGTGGGACGTTTGACGCCCAAATGACGTCTGCATTGTTGGCGCAGTGGATATCGTTCATGCCTCCCACGCAGAAGACCCGAGTTGGAATCCCGCTGGTAGCAGCACAAATTTTTTGCCACTCTTTTGTTTCTTTTTTTCCCTTTTTCTTTTCCTTCGCATTTTTAACTTTCACAAAATTATAATGTAAGACAGCGATCTCATAATATCGATGTAAACCACAACAAATGTCGCACGGAAAGCCGGCCAGAGCGAACGCCGTTCAGTTGTAATTCTAGAAGTTTTAAAAAAGGTATGCACATCTACTGATAGAGTTCACGAACTTTTTACTCGGGCCTGAAAGTGCCCGAGGTGAGTTTTCGCTTTCGTGTCTTTTTATTATTATTAGTTTTAGTTTTAGTTTTAGCTTCAGCTTTAGCTCAGTTAGTTTTAGTTTTAGTTTTAATTTTGTTCTTAGCCATACCAGAGCAGCCTGTATGCAAAATGTTGAGCTTATCATTTATTACGGGGAGGGGCTGGTTATTTTATTAGGGGGCATATTTTTTCCAGAAGATCAGAAGAAGGTGGGG
>JANVCK010097436.1:0-11833 GCA_026546655.1 Epizoanthus illoricatus
GTTAAAAATAAGAGGGAAGCTAAAATTTAGGTTGCGTTTTTTAAGTACGTTTCGCTTATGGATAAAACGCTTAAAAATATTTTCCCAAAAGTTTCTTTTTAGCAGCTTTCTTAAATTGCGAAATTGATTTCGTCTTTCTCTCCGTTTTTTCTATGCTGTTCAAATAGCGCAGGCTAGTTCTGTTAATGAAACATCTTTGGCCGGTTCTTGTTCGATAGCGCGATTGTTGGTTTGTTGTCGATTGTTTGTTTCTTGTTGTGTACACTTCGTGTTTTGTGCAGGATTGTAAGCTAGCTGACAGGTGTTCGGGGCTGAATTGTGCATGTATTTGTAATGATAACACCAGGGCCCAGTTGTTCGAAAGTGGGTTAACGTTAGTCGAGGGTTGAGCCAAATAAGATTTTTCATCGAGGATTACGTAATCGGCTGCTTATAAAGCAATGTTGAAACATTCCTCAGAAACCCATTTACGTAAATACGACATAATGTTGGCCTCGCACGCTGCGTTTTTGTCGCAGAACTTTCTACGATTTATTGTTATCGCAATTGAGTTATTTATTATGGAAATATATAAGTCAGACAGTAGATCGTAAAAGTTCTCCGACAAAAACGCAGCGTGTGAGGCCGGCTTTAGGATTTAAACCCGTGCATGGATTTAACTTTTTTCCCTGGGTTAAATTTAACCCACTTTCAAGCAACTGGGCCCAGATAGATAAAGAACTCCAATTTGGTCTATTTACGGTGTAGTGTTTACTATACATTCATTGTAATTTTTTTCAGTAATTATTAATTAGATTAGTTTCATTAAAATTTTCTGAAAATAGATAAAGTACGTGCCTAGATTATGGGAAATTTTTATTACTACTTTCCTTAGAGAAGCAATCTGTTCTTACAGGATAAAACAACAACAAAACATCGACATATAGTGAATATAAAATGAAGGATTCGAACTTCTAGAATTTCATCATTTCGGTTTCGAAAGCATATATTGCTCTTGCGATTATGCACAAATATCGATAAACCAATACATCTAAGACCATTGTTTATAATAGAGAAGTTATTCAGTTATGTATTGGCCTGGTTTCCATATAATCATCTGGATTGTTCTGGTCGGCCCGATCGTTCCCAAATAAGTCCAAGTGAACTGGGCGATTATGTGGAAACACTCCCGGACGACCACAAACACTGATCCGGGCAATCGGAACGATCGCGATTGTTTGAATCGCTGGTACTTCTATCTAGATCATACATACGAGAGTGAACCATTGCAAGCGATCAATTAAAATCTATCCCAGAATGCAACAGAAATCCGTTTTGCGACCCAAACAAATTGTTGTGGGATCCAGGACTTCCGCAAGATGATCACGTGGTGAGCGATAGGGACGACTATATGGAACAAAGGAGCACGCCAGAATTAGTTTCGAATCTAGCTCCGAGTTCGTGTGCTTACGTTAATGCTTGTTCAAACATAGGCAAATATTAGATAATAAATAAATTGAAACTTCTTAGCGGAAATCGGAGAAGAAAGTTCTCAATGTTTACCAAGTTTGTCATCTTCAACTGATAACAAAGAATGGAAGCGAACTTGAAGAAGAAAATACAATTAACGGTATTTTTATAGAAAAAAAGTAGGAAACAAATGATTACGTTTCTTCGTCATGTTGTTTTAGTTATTTTCAGCGAAACTAGCTGTTGAAACAAACTAATCAGGCCGTGTGTGTTTTTATTTACAAATGGTTTTAGCATATGAATAATAAATACCATATTCGCAAAAGTTATTGTTGCTGCTTATAGGATGTAAAGTGCTAGTTTCTTATAAGAAACGGGAAATATACTAAATAATTTAAGTAGACCAGTAGTGTTTGTTCTTTTAAAATCAATTTGTTAAAGCTAAGAGAGCTGAAACAGAATTACTCTATAATTTGGCAATGCAGTATGTTATTAGGTATTTCTATTCCGATAAACTCTCGCCTAGAAATGTTGTTGTGTCCTTAATAAAAAAAAGTATGAATTGAATTGTACATGTCAAAGCTGCTCATTACATCCTATCAGATAAGCTAAGTAAATCAGAAGTGTTTGCCCTTAAATAAATATATTGGACGTTAAGAGAATTGAAACAGAATTCTTACTTTATACTTTGACAATTTAGTACGATTCAGAAATTCTGGCTAAGAAATGTTATGTTTCTGCACGACTGATTGGCAAATACATGAAAGCTTTCTACTGCAGTATACCAGATAAGGTCGATCAGTAGTGTTTGTCTTTAAATCAATATATTAAGACCTAAGACACGTACAGTTGGAACAGAATTACTTTATAACTTGACAACAGAGTATACTATCAGGTATTTTATTCAGAAACTCTTGACTAGAAATGGTGTTTATGGTCTTTGATAAAAAGGAAACATGACACGTGATCGCGCAATGTGAAATCTGCTCAAGAAAATCACTAGTTGCTAAACAAACACGGTATGTTTTGGTGCAAGCATAACGCCTGGGTGCAATAATAACCAAACAAATCGGCATCATACATCCACAAATATTTCTCTATTTGTATAACATTTATAGAGCAAGTGAGAAGTATACCAGAACTGGTTTGTAATTATACCTTTTCTGCATTTAAATTATTTTTAGAGACAGGCTTTTTTCTATGGTTAAGTATTTCGAAAAAAGACATTATTACAAATTTATATTGTGTATTAAGAATTTGTATTTTCAAGCCCAGGGGAAGTAAATGTCAGTGATTGTAAACTCATGTAAACATAAATAGAACGCTACTAAACAGAATAGTTTTAAAGATAAGAGAGAATAACTATATAGTACAACAAACCCAATCAAACCTCCGCCAACTAGTTCTGTACATGAAGTTTGACAAACGATGACGCGCATAATATTTCAGCTCATCAGTGCTCAGTAGCTTCAATGTAATTAAAGCTGATGGATTTTGAATAGTATACATCATTTTTTTCAAATTTTTAGTTGCTGTCAATCTTAATTTACCACCTGTCGCAGCGTGTCTCCTTATTGTCAATAATTTAAAGGCAAAAATCCTGAGATTAGTAATGGATTCAGTTTTAGAGCTGTGCAAATTAAACATTAGCGAATTTACAAAATTCTGAAGAAAATCAATAATTGCCGTTCGCCATGTACTGTATGTTTATATTAACCTCCTTCATAAAATTAATAAAATAAAACTTGGTAGTGCCGCTCGTTTTTCATCTTTTACAAACAGTACAACATTTTGCCTCTATGTAACTATGTAGTCAGCACAATTGTACTATTGAAGGCCATGCTTTTTACTGGTTAGTAATATACGTCGTATGAGGGTACAATTAGGCTTTATAGAATTTTATTTTCTATACAATATACTTCATACAAGACTTTGTATATAAGATAAAATGCTTCTAGGTGGTACTCTACAACTCGAGGTATAACTTGCACTAATGGATAATAATTCATATTATCTATTATTGTTCAACGCAATTTTTATTCAGTCCTTGAAAAAAAAAGGTTTGTTCTGAAAGGAGGTGGTTAAAGTGCACATTAACTTGATGTTATTTAATGCGCGTGATAAGAAAGAAACCTTCCCATTAGACCTCATATATAGCCACTGAAATTGTGGTCAACTTAATTCTATTTTCGATTTTATGGCTTGCAGTTGTGAGAATACGTTAATGTACTGTATTTAGATGGCAGTTAGATTACGATTATTTCCATTTAAAAAAAAATACAAGGTTTTTTCAATATGACGCGTTGGTGAAGTCATTATTCATGACTTTATGCGACATTTTGGAGGATTCTCTTCTGGTCAGGGAAAATGTCCGAAGCGTACTAAAGACAAGGAAATGAAGGAAATATTTTACTAAGAAGTGATTTTTTCCATTAAATCTGGTTTGTGCGTTTCCTGAATTATAACGTCTCTCCTTGACAAAACCAAATAAACTAAAATATGCTGACATATATTTCGTGCTTCAAAAGCAATTATTTACAAATATTGTACAGCACATCCAATTTATCTTGAAATTTTTTAATGTTAACTGTTAATTGAGTTGTTGTTTGCGATAAGATCTACTGAGGAGATTTGAATGGAACTCAAGCAATAAAATATTAGCGTTGAATTTTTGTTTAACTTTTTTTTCTGATTCCATTCAATTTTCTAACAGTTTAACAAAAACTTCGTATCTTTCACATGCCTTTCCACCGACAGGCGTGGTTATATCATATGCAAAATTATATTCATTTCAAGAAAACAAAAAAGAGGGAATAATGGAATTTAGCTACTATTATCAACTCCTTAAAGTGATAAGGGTACATTCATAAACAAAAGTTGTTGGGACGACCCACTCGAGGCTTATAAAATATTACGCTGAACACATCTCGTAGCTCATACTATTCCGAAAGCAGTTTGAAGTGCAATTATAGCGCCCCAAGCAGTCCTAAGTCAAATGCTGCGCATTCTACTGGGGCCATTCTTTGATATAGTTATAAATCCAACCAAACAAACCGACATTGAATCTGGGGGAGGGGGAGGGGGGAGGAGACAATGGCTTATCGTCCAACAACTTTGTCTATGATTGTAGCTATTTTCTAAATATCCCCTCTCCTGTTTTCAAAAGGCCGGCCGTCTGGAACGTGAACACAGAGAGTTGCCCTTAAGGGACGCCTACAGTTTTGTATTGTTCCCACAGGACTGAGTAGGGATATTTGTACTTAAGGAACAGTTACCAAATTAATCGTGAAGCCATTGATGTTTTGTCGGCCGTTTCAAGCATGGTGATCACGGAAATTAGTATCAATAGAAGCTTTTTACTCAAATTTATTGCCTGTTTCTGTCGCCTTATTATTAGAAAGATCTTTTTTTGAAGGAAGCTTCAGACAATTTCAAGAAACTCACGAGATACTGACTAAATTGGTCCCAAAGTCAACAGCTAAACACCATCTTGAGACAGGAACAGGTCTTTGAAACATGAAATTATGTTATTTTATCAACAAGGATACACTGATTTTTATAGGACCAAAATAGCGCTTCTTACCGTTACTACAGACTTCTCTACGGACGCATATGTCGGACAGGAATCCCAAATGCGTCTCATCAGAAGTGAGTAGGTCTAAACAGCGGAATGTCTAGGTGGTCGTGACTGTGCGTCAGTCGGTCGCGCACTTCTGCGCATTTGCGTAACTTGCTGCACAAGTATTAATACCAAGGCAAGGCCATTTATTTATTTGTATGACGTAAGGGCATCCCTGTAATGTAATTGTTGTTGCGCAGATGGCCATTTGAGTTGGCGTAGAGCCGGAGTGATGTGCTGAAATTCCCCTGTGATTGTTACTATTTTACACGCAACTGGAGTATCTTAATATTTGTGGCTGAAGTAGTTGACCAAACCCTAGAACAATACATAAGTTTGCTAGAAACTAGCGCAAATATAATAAGTAATAATGTGTCCCTATACTAGTGCTCATATCAAAACTGTAAATATATTTACTACTGTGTAACTAATGGATCAGGTACACCCACGCATCTGAAATGTCAATTTCTCCACACCAGTAGTGCAGAAGCAATAAAAGAAAGAAATGTAAAGCTATATTCAGGATATACCTACTATGTAACGTAATTTACTGCTATGTGTTAGAAAGTCTAATATTTCAGAAGACAAGGAATATGTCAAACGATGAATAATGGTCATTGCTTTCTTGGCATTTCGTGTGAGGTCTGAATAAGTTTTCGGAAATTGCAGATTTCAAACTACTTGCTGTTCGTAAGTACATGACGTCCTGTCCTTGCCGTGACAGGTAGCCGATAAACAAATATTTATATAATGATCAAAGTAAAAATATATATTTGCATGAATGACCAGCAGAAAAGTGACATTCTAATTGTTTTGAAAAAGATGATGTGCAGGAAGCACATACTGTTTACTTAGGCCTTCTGGGCTATCGCAAGAAAAAAGCTCTGGCTAATGTATCGGTACATTCAAATTTACTCTTGAAAACGGCCGCACTCTTATATTATTTTTTTATGTTACTGAACATTTGGTTTTAAATATTCGTAAAACCAGAATTTAGTAGTTGCATTATACGCTTCTTTTTCTTCATTCAACACGTCGTGTTAATTGGAGAACGAAGAACGATTAGAGTCGAGATAAATCTGGTAGACGTGGCAAACCCCCAGTCTAGAATTTTTATGTTCTCCTAAGCAACTGTTGTCATTCAGTATCTTTTAACATGCAAGTGAAACATTACTTAGAATCTGATCAAAGTGCCCTCAAAGTGCCCTCAAAATTTTCTGGGGGATCATGTCCTTAGTCTTACTTAGAAGCTGACATTTCGATCTAGCTACGAACTTGATCTTACCTTCGCAGCATTTTACTCAGTTTGTCTTTGTGCTCTACTTTGCAGTGGTTTTGAAATTGTAGACAAGTGTATAAAATGCTACTTACTCGATCTGGTGGAAAAAGCTTCCCAACTAAGTCGTTGCCTGGTTAGAAACCGGATCTCCTACCTTGAGATAGGTTTCACCTGCTTCACTTACGCAGTAATAGTTAGTGAGCAATATCTTCAGTGTCAATCTTATTAATTTGAAAACTGACAGTAAACGTCAGGATACTAAACAATAATTCTACAAGAAAAATTAACAATTTGTAGTTGGGCTAGATTTTCATTTCCTGCCTTTTTCTGCATCATATCCTATAACACGATGTATTAAAACACGATACACGGAATTTTGAAAGGACTGGAATACCTACTCTTTAAAATAATTGATTATACTTGACAAGGATATAAATGAACATTTCAAAAATGTTTCTCGGTGCTTCGTCTTGCGGAAACATGTTAAAGAAAAAGTGGCAGAGATTTGTTACCATGGTAAAGCATTCTAATGAAACGTATTGGTCTACCTGACTTCCTCGGAAAACATTATTAATCAATAGAATGGGGCATATGTGGACTAAGTTATTGAGAAGCTGTGCAAGTTTTACAAAACATTATTTGATCTTTGAATATCTTCATTCTCACGAGCATTCGTTGATTAATGAAAACGTTGAGCTTCCAAGAAAATGTCATAATGGCCACCCGGTATAAGGCCCATTTTGTTTCAAATCGCTGAAAAATATGCAGCGATAACCGTATATATGCGTCAATTTCTGCTCCAGCACTCTCATGCGAATATCAAAGTTAAATAATAGTGACACCTGTCCGTCTTTGTGCTTGGGCGACCTGCGAGTTGCTTCACTCCACTCAGTGTTGCTGACATTTTCCGTTGGTGAGCCATGAAGGTGCTTTGTATAACTCTTGAGACTTTCGATTCTTTTATGGCCAGTAAGCTGACAAACATACGTCTCGGGAAAACCAGCCACGTTGATTTTGCGGACTGGACTGACGACCTTTCACGTTGCCTTTCATACGGCCTCGGAGAGGAACTTGCCAATTTGGTTTTTTCCCCAGTGGTCCGCTCAAATACCACTGTTGACTGTAGTTTGGGATTGAACTTGCGCCGGTGACCTCCTTCTGGCCGTGTCGGGTCTTCGTCCCGTGCTCCGACTGCCAAACAAACATTTCGTTCTCGGTGTCTGGGTCCTTCTGTAGGGAGACATCTCCCCAACACAACTTACGGCTCCCATCGCGTGCCCAAAAACCAAAATGTAAGGAGGACAGAAAAACACCAGAGTGTTCTCTGCAAAACCACGGGGTTGTCGCACCCAAACAGCTTCCTTCTTCTTCAGCACTAACTTCACGACAAGCATCGGGTTTGTTCCCAAGACGTTGAGTAACCTGTTCTTTACGTTTGGCATACAGAACATCTCTCAACCAAGTGAACTCTTTATCGATTAAAATGTTTAGCTGGGAACCTTGATGTTTCAGCTGTCTTTGAATGCTCCTTTGCATTGAAGTGAGCGTGTTCCGCTCGTACTCGCCGCCATCTATCTTCTTCCGGATTTCAACAAAAAAAAACTGGCCAAGAAACTCGTTTAACCTTGCAGGTGGAATTTTGTGCAACTCACGAACTTCGTTCTTACTGCTTTCGTCCAGTATTGCCGACTCAGTTTTGCTTTCTTGTAATTGTTGAACTTTAGGCGCCGTATCCTGTGTAGGTCTCAGTGCAGCGTTTTTCTTAAGTAGAATTTGCGTGGGTCTGTAGCGTATTGAAAGTCGTGAATGTCATCCATTTTCAGAGGATAACAAAAGTCCTTGGGTAATGGCATGTTTACAAATTTAAACATTGGAAGTTTCCGGTCCGCAAGCCGTCCGTAGAGCGAAAAGTCTGAACGGTAAAATACAGACCTGACTTTAAGCCAATCACAACACAGGCAATGAGTTACAGGTCTTAAAATTTAGCTTGCCATATAATAAATATATAGAAAGACTCAGTTAATAGTTTAGCCATGCGTGCAGTAACATTGAATAGCCAGTTTCCAAAAGACGCGACTTGGATTTTAATTTATGTTTTGCCGAAACATAATCTCTCCAAGATTTGCTGATTTTTCCTGATATTTATCAAGAAACATTTTGGTGAAATCAGATAAAATATGATCTCCTTTTTGTTTAGAAGGCGATACTTATGCAAATTTTTTACCGTAGCTGTAACGGGTAAATCTATTGTTTACTTGATGCCCAGTTTAGTCCGACACTGTTTTGTCATGAAAATCAAAGGAGGTTTCACAAATTGCATTCAAGGCAGAAAATTGCCGTTTGTGCGTGTTTTTATTGACTTTGTAAAATGTAAACAAACTTTGACGTATTTGAAATAAGTCAATTGTTCGCGAGCATGCATAAGTTTTGCTGGTATTCCAGGAGACTCAGGTACAGTCGCTCGAGTGTTGTGATCCTTTTTACCCCCTCCCTTCTCCTCTCACGCAACGAACTGCCTCTGGGTCCCCGAGAATAGTTCATACGACAAAAAAAGAGTAATACATTTATAAAAATATTGCATATAGACGTTGTGTTTATTAAGGATTGCAGACTGTAAGTTACTTATGCCAATCAGTCGGACATTTGTACAAATGAGAAACAGGATGTATATATCGTTTTGTTTATCACTTCTTTTCCCCGATGTCCGAAAGACACATCAAGATTTTTAATATCAATATGTATATGAATCATTCAGCAGGTAATAAATCAAAACAGTTATCACAGTACGTCAAAATTAAAGACATTTTCCAAAAATTGTTTCTCAAGTTGCAGTCATAACTACAAATTATTTGTCAGTACAGCATGTGTGATGCGTCCAACAGCTACGTCTAATTCGGTTACATTTTTTTTTCCCATTGAGAGGAATAACATTAGAGTAATTTAGAGATATAGCAAAGATCTGCTTTAAATAACTGGATGATCAAGCAATATGGTTTTACAGTGCCGGTTTCTTTAGTTTAATCTCTGAAAGACAGTTTACGTGACCCAAGAGAAAATTCGGCGTTCTTGTACTGCCTACCTTGAGTGGCAAATCGTTAATGACAAAAGACAGAAAAAGACTTACGAAATAATTAAAACGCTTTGGAAACTCTCTAAATTACATACGTCATCATTTTTTAATTAGTAATTATCACTCTGGATAAATCTCACCATAAAACATATTTCTAATACGAGTTTGTGTTCAGTGGGTTTTTGAACTAAATCATAAGCAGGGAAAGGAATTATTTTCTTATTACCGCTTCTTGTAACAATTACATTCCCCATAGCTAGTATTTTGCTGTATCTCTTCAAATGGAACGTTTTTCAATTTAATTCTGCAAAAAATTAAGAAATGGCACTTTTAAGAAATAGCAAGAAAATTAATCATTCCTGTTTATATTTGACATACAGTGCCATTAACCATTTCAACTCAAATAGAATGATATTTTTTGAGGGTCTAACTATACGTAAGAAATTTCATACGTTTGCGAACTCATATGCTCAATAATTCTTATATTTATATTACTTCCACCAAACCCGCTGTGAAATCCTAGCTATGTACTATTTTTGATATAACTAGATACAACAAAGATACCGTGTTCTTTTTTGAATTACAATGGCAGAAACTATTTATTTTAGTTATGAGCATTCTTGGAGGATGCTACTGAAATATATTCTGATGTGGGTCGAGCCTGGGCTTCACTCTCTAAGATTGATACTACTAACAAGCAATATTGAAAATTAAACTGAAGATATACTCACATATCGATCGGAAAGATTGATCAAGCATATAAGAAAGCCGTATGTCCAAACACCTGCGGAAATCAATAAGAAATCTAGAATCACCCTCTAGGTTGATATTTAAAGTTTTCCTGTTGTTATTTTACGTGGACAAAATAATTCAGGATCAATTTATACAAACACAGTTGCAGTTCTCTGCTTGTATTCTTGAGTGTTCGTCTTAGCATTAGTTGTAATTATGGAAACGTAAATGTCCAGTACCTTTGATTGTCAGCCACAAAACTTGTGGTTCTTACCAGATACTAGACAGGATGAAATAATTGTGATAATTATCATATTTGTACATTTTCAGTGCGTACTGAGATAATAGATTCCTATTACTAAAAGGATTTCAAATGTATTTTTCTACACTATTTTTAGCGAGTACTAATTTTGCATAGTTTTAGGAAGATTTAGCTACTATTTAATTTAGCGATTCCGATTAAAATAAAGAAAAAGTATTAAAATGTTTAAATGACTATTGAAAAAATTATATTTAGCAACACTTTAGTTTAAGGGCCCATTAACGTGTCTCTGAACGCCGTTGCTAAGGAAATTCAGTTTGTTGTAATTCAGCTTTAGATTGCTTGCAGGTGACAAAATTTGAACAATGCACTTCGGGTATGAATACCACTCGGGTGTTGATTTCATTTGGCCACGCCTATGGTCACGAAAAACCAAAATAAAAACAACACTCAGTTCGTTTTTTTGTCGGGTATTTGTGTTATTACTAAGTTCGATACACTATTTCGAACAAATTTAAGCATGCATTTGTCAATATGACAAAAGACTGAAAAATAAGGGTGAAAAATGTGCTGTCGAAACCACATATTTGCCCATTATTTTGTCAGTTTTTATTTTTTTCTAAAAGCATGCTTAAATTTCAAGAAAAAGCTTTCTCCTATCAATTGTGCTAAAAATAAATTTGCATTGTCTTCACTCGCGCGAAAAAAACATATTTTGCAGCACCGGAAGTCAATTTGCAGAGCATGCGCAGAACCACCTGAACAGCGTGTGCCTGCAAGCAGAACTGGACGGCAACAACCGGTGGACCTTCGTTGTCACGGTAACATCTCATTCGAAGAGCTGGAAATGCAAAAGTTGGTGGCTGGGTTTCGTTTTTCTTGCTGCATCTAACGAACAGATTTACAGGAATTGAAAATTCAGACTTATTTTGATTTAAAATGTGAGCTTAGGAATCTAATCGCATGTTCTTTCATTCATCAGGACCTGTGCAAATCGATGTCGGCTGAATTCAGGTTTGATTGTTGTATGTGTGCAGTGCCGAATATAGATCTTACTTTTTCAAGACTTCATATGTTAAAATAACTGAATAACGAATTTATGAGGCAAGCAATTTGTTTCCATAACTTTATCAAATTGTTTGTTCACGTTGTGATATGGATATAGGCTAATTCAGTATTAATTCTGTTCAGTATTTATTCCAAGCAGATAAAACTACAGTCTAGTCTCACACTTTATTTTGGCATTCGTTGATCCCATTTTTAGTGGAGGCAGCCAATTGTGAACTGCAAATAGAAGGAATTTTCAACTTCTCCAGGTGAAAGGCGTGCGCCCGCAAACACAACAGGATGGCAAAAACTGGAGGGCCTTCGTTGTTATGGTAACACATCATTCGAAGAGCTGGAAGTATAAAAGTGGCTTCA
>JANVCK010097547.1:0-11831 GCA_026546655.1 Epizoanthus illoricatus
AGCGAACCTCATGGATGTGAAAAGAAAACTTGTACAGTTATAAACACGATTAAAATCTCACCTGTTCTTGAGAATATAGCTTAAATTTGCACGTATCCTAAACTGTGAATGTTTAATAAATCGTACTACCAAATAAGGTTCATATTCATACTAGTAACAAGAAGAAATTGCCACTTTTCTACGCCACATCTTTTCCCGCGATCCAGTCAATTCAATATGGCGGGTAGACAGTTCGAGGATGAAAGTGACACCGGAAGGAAAGTATGACGCATGACCAAATATGGAGTTACTAACAATAGCTCGGTGGTGAAAAGGATGGTCCACCACCCCATCATAGATGGACTCCCCTAGTAATTTTCCCCTGATATAGAACAATACGTAGCTATACCAAAATACGACCTTTTGTGACGTCATTATGACGTCATATGTAATTAGCGGACTTTGACACCAAAATTAAGTAGAGCTTGTGATTGTCAACAATTGTGCCAAGTTTTATTGCCTTACACCAAATATGAAGTAAAATAAGAAGGCAAAAAAGCCCCGTCTTGATAGGGTTAATATTGATACAAATTTGATATGTTTACAAAATTATCGCAATTTTGTTACAAGTGTAAAAACGTTTGATCTGAATGGATATTTAGCACCACCTCTAATTCTTATTGAAAAATTTTCAAAACGATTGAAAAACGTGTTAAGCAGCACTTTTACTTTCCAATTATACTTTTAGAATATAAAACGAAGCTGAAGTTTTCTTATATTTACTATTAATATAATTAATTTCTACACTTTAAGGAATTTTCAAGTAAATGTCAAGATTAATTGTATTATATTGTAAGATTCAACCCGCCATTCCAGACGTTTCGTTTTCGAGTGAGGCGGTCATTTATATAGTACGACACGTAAACTATGGCTGATGTAACTCTAAGAAAACGTCCACTGCGATGAGTTGTTTTGAAGTTTCTGAGGTTGTAATTAATAATGTGATTATGCTTCATCAGATTAAGTTTTCTGTTCCTTCATTTCTGAGGTTGTAAATAATAATTTGATTACTTCATCAGATTATACGTCTTTCTGTTCCTTCACTCAGAAATCGGGTCATACAATACATTCCTCAACAACAGTTTATTTCACGACATGCTGCCGGTCACAAGTATTCCTAGCTTACGTTGTATGACTGGTGAACATAACAGCATCTCCAGCTTTGCTTAAGCTATTTTGCTGTGCAAGTGATGGTCACATAATTATCGTGAAAGGTGGGCGGGAGTAGAAGAATTTTCAGGGAAAACTAAGTTGCCATCTCAAAACAAGTAGGAAAATAATTTGCACGATACCTTCATTATTGTGAAGGAAAAAGAAGGTGGTCGTAGAGAGAACTAGGGAAAAAATATGCAGCTGAATTTGAAAGAAAAATAACACTTCCATGCACCCCAACCCACAATATAAACTGATGGTTTCCCTTAAAATGGCAGCTTTGATCATGAGTCTACGGTGAGATTGTCCGAGAAATGCATGTGCGTACACACATATTTTATTACAAAGTGGAAGAGAATTGTACATCCGTTGATTTAGTTGCATTTATGAGAAAATACAACTGCTAAAGATTTAAGATCGCGCAGGCCAAAAAGAGTGAATTCTTGACAGACCTTCGTTTTTATCAATCATTTATTTTTTTAGTAACTATTGTGTTACCACCTGCACAGCAGACTGAGTACGCTCACTAAATACGTGAACGGTTTTCAGTTATTTGAGCTACATTCTCAATTATCGAAGGAACTATTTGTAAATATTGTGCAATTGTCTCAAGTAGCTTCAGAGTTCTTGTGTTGCTGTGGTGCCACAGCTGACCAAAGATGACTCGTTTCCTCTAAAGGTAGTAAACAGGAACAGGAAGACGATCTCGTGAATAAACAGACCATGCAGCTTGCTCTCTGCGTCTTGCGATCACGTACTCGTAATAATGTTTGTTGTATTGTTGTGTAATGTGTTAAATTTAGTTTGATTCTTGGCTTCGGGCTAGTTCTGTCTAGACTGCGAGTTGCCTCTCCTCTACCTTTTGAAATCGAGGTCAAAAATGAAAAATCGAGACCATGCTTCAGTTCACTCGCCAACTCTCGATTTTTCTTGTAGATAGGAGTACAGTGAATGCCATTTCAGATAACCTAATTCAAAACAAAGATACTAAACAGTGTCCTAGTGGTCCTCTTCAACCCGATAACGAACGATCCAAACAAAAACAAGTATACAGGCCTGCATTGTCTTGGATGACACTTATGCCGGTATCTCAGAATCCAGAGTCTGCATGAATCATAAATTGAAGAAAACGTAGAGAATTTGTTTAGAAAAATAACATATGGACAAATTACCACAGATCGGAGAACATCAAAGTAAAATTAAGCAATATATCCGCAAATGAATATGTTTGGACATTAATTAAAGTGAAATTATTTTGAAAGTTTTTTGGGAGGGTTCGAACATTTCCCTAGGCTTTTCAGAGGGGTACCAAAATTTTTCCACTACGTGTCCTTTTTCCTCCAGCCGCCATGTAGGTACTTTTTGACCGATCCCTCATTTAAACACAAAAGTTGATGTATTTAAAACATTTGTTCACTTGGACGTTGTTTTATACGAAATTTTAACCTTTAAACGTTTTAGCCTAAAATTATAACACGAACTTTTAAGGGGGGGGGGGCATTTTGACCCCTCCCTCTCATGTTTTTCGAAATGGTTGAAAATTAGGCAAAGCCATTTGGCATGCAAGTAGTCCACTCTTTACTAAGGGTGAGTGGGTGGTGGGCACGTCACCCTGTAGTAAGTAATCAGCTGCTCGGAAACATCCACCATTTCATTTCAAATCAGACTGAAACCACACAGAGATGGAAAGGTCTCGCTGAATCTGAATTAACATATATCAACCAGAAAAAATTATGTGGCTACATACTACTTCTATGGAGATATTGCTACGGCTACTCCTTTGATAGATGCTGCAAAATGAGGTGGATTAGCAATTCCGGGCTTTGTCTCTTTACCAAAGAGCAGATATGACTTTCGTTGGGACCGGGTCTTCGGCCTCCCCCGCCCCCCGGTATATCTCAATGGAGAGACTAAATCCTCCACTTTTGTCTACTTTTCCTTTTCCGAATAGCTAAGCTTGATCATACTTCTGTCTAAGCGAGATGGTTCCGTGAATTAATCGGTTGAGACTTTCTCTGAATTATAATGTTCTGGAACTGAACAGCTTGAAGAGAAAGTCCCATCGGCTTTTGTTTAGATTACGTTCAATAAAAATCTTTAGTTGAGTCAAACATCTATAGTTGAGTCCACCAAATGTTTGCCGTCTGCCTTTGACCTTTGTCTGCAGTATGTTTGCGTCATTTCAAGTGGAGCATCTATCGGCACGACTCCAAAATTTCGAAGCGGACTTTTACTAAAACAACGGAACATTTCGAACCAGATATTGGTAAATATTGTATTTGGTAAGTACCGGACGTTGGTCATGCAGGAAAAGAACAATCCACATAACAAGCTGGACAAAACGTATTCACTTCTACTAACGGAGCATACTACAGATGGCCTTCTTACGAGTGCTCGATCGAGCCCCTTGCATTGGGGCCCCGGATGAAAAATTGCGCCCGCGGTTACTTTGCGAATGGGAAATGCCGCATAAACCAATATGGCGCCTAATGTCGGACTATCTTGTGTATAGATTTGTCCGTACACCTGCATGGCTATGACTTGCTGACGAGCTGTAATAGGTGCAGCAAGGCTTGGCAAAACCACTGAGCTGATGGGTTGCTGTTGAATTCATCCATTTTTGGTTGATAATGCTTCTATTTAATAGTATACAATGTATGTCCTCGACTTTTGGATGACAACGTTCCCTTAGGTATGCCCGTAAAAGCTGATTTGTTCTAAAAGCAAAGTATAGAGCCAAGAATTGGCTCTGAAAGTACGTGCTAATTATGAGGGACGACACTGACTTTGTATCGTCTGTTGCATTGTTACCCATGTATGTACATAATAGTTGGTTTTTGTGGCAGTCAGATTATGACTGCGTACTTTCTGAAAGCACAAAACCGATAACTGCCGAATGCTCGACTAGAATTAAATGAGAAAAACATATACCCTATGATTGAGATACAACTCGTAAGATTACGTACATCGCTCTTGTGTAATTGTGAGAGAAAACTACGACAATATTTACTACAGGCGACGCTGATGTCAGCCATGTCTTCTACTAATTATAAATGTCATGTTTGTTTGTGAGAATACAGCCCATCTCTAATTATAAGTTACAGCTCCTCAGGATAATGTATAGTGGCAGTAATATCAGCAGTAAAAGTTGTTTTCCATTCGGTTCCACCTGAGTAATGAATTTAACTCAATGTAGTTCGGGAAGTATATAAAATATTACATTTCTGAAAAGTTAGTCTTTTTGCCACCTTTCCCAATTATACTGAGTTAATAAAAAAGGGTCCCATAGTATAGTGCTATAATATTGTAGGAGTTAGGAGATAGTATATTAAAGCATTAAAGTTAGTTTCACCAATACAGGGCATACAGACGTCATTTCTAGCAAAAACGAATATATTTATTTCTACATGCTTTAAAGTTTTGAAATAAATAACATGCGCAACGACATTTATTCGGGAAAGTTTTACAAACCCAACAAGACAAAATTTAGTACAGGCCAGTTGGCGCAATGCCACATTTTCAAACGTGACTAACGTTCAAATATTTTTCAGTACCAAAACGTGCAAAACTAAATGTGCTCGTCAGCGAAATATCAACAAGAGACACGTCGCCATTAATAATTATCTTCACTTCCGCTCTTGAAAACTGAAATGCTTACGGGCGATATTAGCACAAGTTCCTCCCTCGCCCTCAGACACTCCGAACATTCATTCCGAGTATAAACAATATCAAGCTGATAGTTATTTACTGGAAATTACGAAACTCTATTCTGATATGTGTTTTTGCACAGCATGTGATCTAGTTTAGCATGTAGAGTCTCGATATTCTATACAACGTATGGCTTTCAAATGTAATCTCGGGAAGAGAAAGATCGCTGGGAATTAAAATTTTTATCTCTTAAACATAGTCATAGAAAGTTTTCAGCAGTTCGTTGTATAATATCATTTCCTAGTTAAATGAGGCCCTGAGGGAATGAAAATGTATTGCTCGCTGTTACAGGCCAACAAAACTAAAAGCGTATCTTAAACTTTCGATAGTTTACTTTTATCCCTGCACAATACTTGCGCCGAAAGCCTGTAAGCACCACTTTATAGCGCATTGACGTGCACGCCTAAGCCGGCAAGAGCAAACCGGTCTGCCATTTGGCGCAAAGAACACTTGGCAGACTTGTAGATTTAAATACTTTTGCTGTGTAATGACTATCAGCACAAATCCTGATTCTAGCGGTTGATGTACTGAGTAATTTTATTTTTAGATTTCAGTGTTGAAAGTGGAGAGTTTATTGTGCACAAGACCCAAGTGACAACACTAGATCTTTGGGGCTCAGTTTCTGAATATGGTGTTCGGGCAGCGTTCATTGCTGTATTACTGTCAGTCACTGAACTTTCCCACGTTCGATTACAGACCAGTGAAGCGGTCATTAAAAATATTTGTTGGTTTTATTTAGGAGTATCTTCGAGTGGGGTACACGAATCGCAAAGACGTTGATTCTGTAAAGCGCTTCAACATGCAAGTTGCACTGCAGTGATTTTAGAGCTCATTTAAACACAACTTAAAACTGTAAATAGTTCATTTGTTCCGGAAGATCGGTGTTGTTTTTCATTTCAGTTGTGGATTCGAAGAGCAAGGAGCACCGAACAAAAAAATCCCTATACCACTTGCGTGCAACCACAAAATATACAACTCACCCAACTATTTAAATTTATCTACAAGTGCATGACTTTAATTTTAAATTGATATTTATAAATTAGCAGACCATTTTTAGCAATTCGGGTTTATCTTAACTCAATAAGACAATATTTGTTTTGTTTACACGAACACTAGAAACTGGATACTGATTGTGTTTTGTAATAAACTGAAATCGCTATCTCGTTGTTTTTCAAATACAAAATGCCAACTGAAATCGAAAATTTTGATTTGTTTTGGGGGCTTACTGAAGTTCCAACAAATCGAAAGATCAAGATTCGGGGGATCACCCCGGGATCACAAGCAGAGTAAACTTGCCCACGAGGGACAGTATACAGCGTGAATGACATGTTGTTATAAAGTTAACTTATGGTTTTGTACAGGAGTGGGTGGAATCGGATAAACTTACTCTTTATCGATTTCAATGTTTTTCAATAAGTATAACACCTCGAGATAGCTCAAACTATACAGCGGCTATACGGAATTTTTCTGACAATAAAACGAGTACAGAACATGTACTGTGGCTCAAAATAGGTGTACAGGTAGATCAATACGTCCACTTGAACCTACAGTCTGTAATTTGAAACGTAGCCAATGTTTTTGGCTCAGATTTGAACCTATGGCAAACTGGGCCGTTCCAGCGAGATGAAGAGAATTCAGACAATGAGAAGAACAATAGAATAACAAAGCGGCGACTCACCAAAATTGAAATTGTTTTTCAAAATGGTAGTACAAAGGGATTTTTAACGAAGTTTACTTTACTTACAAAACTATGAAAAATATATTTATAGTGATAGTCATGATCGCGGTTACGAGATGAGAATTTAGTAAACTTGCTGAAAAGTTAAACTTAAACAACATATTGGCAGACGAGTTTATGGTATTAGACGAGCATGCATGAAACGGATATATATATTGATAGTTTAGAGAGAAAGTATCTAAGCTACCTAATAGCACGTAAATTTAGTTTTAACTACTTTCCATGTTTAGCTCCCCTTTGAGAAACCAGATTTACGATATCTCTGTCCTCCATGTTACCTTACAAATAAGTTTGCGAAAAATACTTTATTTCGTGATTACGGTTTCGCATCAAGAATATTCTCTCTTCAATACAGGGCAAACAGACACGACTTTCTCAATTGAAAACTATGTTAATACGTTTCAAGTAGGACTTTAGAATCTAGTTTAGTTGCTTAGCTGTTGGTCTTTGCAAAACAATCGAGAAAGTTCCATACCTGGTTGTCACAGACAACACTACAATATGACAATACTCAATAGTCTATTAGTCAATACTCTTGGATTAAACAAACAACGAAAGGTTCAATTCGTCACTATTCATTTTGTTTAACATCTACAATGGCTAATAACACTAATGTCTATACTCAGCTAACTGGGGGCGGAGATTAAATCCTACTTTCTTTCAGTATAATCGTCGTGATATTAAATTCTAAACAGTTCACGAATCATCAAAAATGAAATGATTGAGAAGTATGTTCAGCCTGTATGCAGCTGGCTGGACGCCAGGAGCGATCACAGTGGCTGTGGCCGAGTCAATTAGGGGCGATGAAGTCAGACCTAAAAAGGGAACTCTTACACAATGCATACCTGAGGAGCTTGTCACAACTCATGACCAGCCTTTAGGTAATTAGAAGTCAGTCTTAAACGTTCTGTTTACCGTTTTCTATTTAAACATCAACAACTTCAATATCTCAAGTCCCTCATTTAGATTTTCGGCATCCAAAAACTTCCGGCTTTTTGTGAGTAGTGACATTTTCAATGATTATAAGTGTTTGGGTGCGTCAAGAAGATAAAAGCGTTTCTACATTATACTTAGTTTAATGACAGTAATTGCAGGCTCATCTCTAAACTTATTTGTGAAAACATGGTTGTGTTGTATAACATTTTGGTTCCTTGATTTAGAACATACAGTAAAACAAGGAAACTGGCTTTCTATGCGTTTTATTTTCACACAGTGACATTTGCATCTACAAACGAGACTTCGTGATGTCTTGTGTCATGTTCGAGACAAGTTAATCCTAAAATATACTGTGCCATGTAGTTATCTGGCATAACAACAAGACAGGAAAAACTTCTAAAACATTATTACATAATTTGCTGGCGTTCATATCTTCACATAATGCAACTGAACTTGACTTTGCGATTTTGAGAAAATACACTTGAATTTCTATTTTCAAAAATATATTGGTCTCTTAAATTTACACTTCTGATTTGTTTGATTTTGTTAAATTGCTAATTCTATCATAAACACGAACATGTTTAGGCAATTTACAGAATGTGAATTCTAAAGTTCGAATTTCCTTTGTTTTTTACATTATTAACAGTCGGTGGAACTGACTTGGTCACATCATTCCGAAATACATATTTAGTAGGGCCTTCAACCAAATTCTAGTTGAACCGCCTTAACTTAGTTTCCAATGTATACTGCTTTATAATAGATCACTCTCTCATAAATTATCTTGATGATAAAACTTATATTAGATATTTTGTATAAAAGCAAATAAAGTGATTTTGATGGAAAATCAAATTGTTGTTTACGATTCAATAATGCTCTTGTAAAATTTCTACTTATTAATATTATTTTATCAATTTATCTTCGAATAATAACTTATTTGTTTTGCATTGAATGTAAATACTGCTATTAAAGATCAATTAAACTTTTCGTGAAAGTTATAACATTTAAAATTTGCTTTTACAACTGTTCTTGCTGTCCTTTGCCGAATTTTGTCGGCTAAATTCTTTGTCCTCTGGACGACTCAGGAGATTGCAGACATCATATGTCGTTCTTGAACTGCTCTGCTTCTCAGAGTCTTTTCTGTCCTTCAGTTCGTGCACGTAGTATCGCTCAAGTTTGTAACTCTGTACCTGCTTGAGATCGAAAGATTCTTTTTCCTGAAGCAATTTGTTTTCTTCCAGACTTTTCTGAATGAAGTTTTTATCTTCTTTACAAATGTCACAGTCGCTTGGCGATTCTGTTTTGCGCGTGTACGGAGTGGTGTTCTTGTACGCGGAAGAGCACGATCTGGCAGCGCTGAATCTGCTCATTCGACGTGGCTTGTACTCGCCGTTTAGAAACTCCTGATAGTAGACTGGATTGATGACCCAAAAGTGCCCTTTACCGTTTGGGCTTCGACCTGCCTTGATAAAGCAATCGTTGAGGGAAAGGTTATGGCGAATGCTGTTTCTCCATCCAGTGCCCTTGTTTTGAAAATAGGGATAGTTGGTTAGGATGTTGCTGTATATATCGCTGAGTATCAATTTCTTCTCGGGAGAGCTGAGAATTGCTTGTCCAATTAACCCGACGTATGACTGTGCTGGTTTCTCGTATGACCGAGGACTAGAACAGTTCGCATTCAATCTTGGCTGGCAACCGTGCGGCGAATGATATCCATCAAGATACGACATAGCAGCCGGCCATAAGCTCCCATTCACAGGATAAGGGTAGCTTTCTAATGGACTCACTGCCGCGTTACAGCATGAAATCCGAGGACAAACATTCCACCAGCCGGAATGGTAACTCTGGTACGGCTGATAACTTAGCGTCGGGGAACCATAAGTCGATGATGAGTCGCGACCATGCCAAGACGGCATAGATGGCCACTCTGATCCACGAGAGTATACCGTCTCACCCGATGAAGACACTTGGGTAACCACTGGGGAAAAGGCTGAGAAAGATCCTGACATTTTTGTGAGTTGACTTGTGTTCTTCAGGGGTAAACACTAAAGAGAGTGTGAAAGTTTTCCCAAACACCTCATTTAAATACTTGAACGCAGTGAAAGGAATGGCTCAGTGCATATATTGGCTGACAATCTATTTATTCTAAGAGCCCAATATCAGAGACCACATATGTAAGAGAATTGTTTAGATTGGAGAATATGCTGTGTGTTTGACCTCCACGGAGTTCAATATTGGCTCTCTGAACAGTACCATTTTCTGAATTCACGGAAAACCAAAGTTTATCTTAAAACGCTTGGTTACAAATAGTCACTCATTACAAATAACATTTACCAACCATGTAATTTCGATAATAAGTAAACATCTTGGAAGGTGGAATGATTATACTTCACATTCGCTTTAAGATCTTACATAGTAGATGAAACGTGCTGCCTCATACCAATCTATTTGGTATTTCGCAGATCGGTGTTTTCTAAGATCATATTTAAACCCGGCTTAAGTGCATTGCCTATCTCATTAATGAATTCATCACGAGCATAATAGTAGAGATTTTCAAGTATTTTAAGAAAAAAGAATATATTCTTTTCTTGTTTATTTTTAGTTTGCGTTGAGATAAAAATGGTTTTTAGTTAGTTCCGTGTTGCTGGCTCCTCAACATCGACTATGGTGCCGGGGATTTTCGGATGCTGACATGCAACCATCCCTTCTCGCACGAACATTTTTACAGTAACCCTCACGCATGTAGTACTAGTCTATTACTCAAGAATTATTTTTATTTTTAGATATTTTTTGTAGCTGTGTATATAACTCATTATAAATATAAGTTGTAAGCACATTGAAGCACAAGTAAATATCACGTATTGCCTTAATTCTTAAAATATTATCAAACAAGTGTATACTGAGTAAGCTGAACCCTGGAGGCATGTCTAAAGATCTCGGAGCTATCGGCCTCGCCCCTTCTGCGTGACACTGACAAAGGTAAGCTTTGCTGGATCTATTGCCCCTGTAGAACATCTCAAATGAAGATTGCATGTAGTTACTCTAGCCGAAGAAGCATAGCATTGTAAGATCACCAGTAAAACTAAAATAAAGCAATTAGTTTAAACGTGCTGAGAACGGGGCTTCGAATGACTCATAATTACTATTACTATTTTACGTCATTTCCTAGTATTAAAACCTCCAGCCTTGCTCTGAATACCATTGTATTCCTAAAAGAGCACGATATAACAATGACTGATCATTGGCAGGATTCCTAAAATACATACGTTTTCCCGACTGGTCTCGCCCATGAAATACTTTTTAGATAATTTCGAGAAAGTACATAGGAAAATCTAAACATACATAAAAGTCTAACAATTAGTACTTCAGACTTTTTAAAGTCAGTCAGTCCTATAATAGTTGTGCCGAGTTTAAACTACAAAATCTAAAATCTATGTTTTTGCCGCAGGACACGATTTTCAGTTTGCTGGCTTGTGATGTCACTATTTTTCTTATCAATATAATAAGTCTGACCTATATCTATAGACACGAATTTGGTTTGCAGACTTGTAATATGGGCAGTTTATATGTCTTCTATTTCACAGCGTTTCACTTAAGTTAATATTTTATTTCCAGACACACAAATCCATTTTACAGGCCAAAAGCCTGACCGAGATTGCAACGTTCTTTTACCGAATATTTAGTTCCTGCCCTGAGCACAACCCTCACCAATATTCATAGAAGATGTTTTCTTTATTAAACACGTTGTTTAGTTTGGGTTATAAATTAACTGAACAAAACTTGTACTGCTTATTTACGGTAAGTGCCTGTTCAAAAATTAATCGAAAAACATTTCTAAAACATGACTCATTGTCAGGTCAATTCACAGACTCCAGCATTTTCATTGTTGTATTTGCTTTTGAATGCAACTATTGAGTCATATCGCAAATACAATTTTCCACTTATTCTAACATCGTTACTTGAGTGGCAATTTAATTCAGTCGTCGCGGGAATCTATCAAAAGTTTTCTTAGATTCCCTCGACGACTGCTAATGCTACTAATACTACCACTATTACTATCTGCTAATGTTATAGCTACTATTGCTGCTATTACTGCTGCTCTACTACTACTACTACTACTATTACTACTACTACTACTATTACTATTACTACTGCTACTGCTACTATTACTACTACTACTACTACTATTACTACTACTGATACTACTGTTACTACTACTACTGTTACTACTACTACTGTTACTACTACTACTGTTACTACT
>JANVCK010097658.1:0-11830 GCA_026546655.1 Epizoanthus illoricatus
GAACAGTTGTGTTAGAAATACCTCCCAGAAATGAACAGTTGAGCAGAACTTTGTGATAGAAATACCTGTAATACTATCAGTATCTACAGTATGATTAAAATGATTATTCCAAGCTCCACTTGCATTATAGCTTCCTAACTTTCAATTTGAAATTGTGGTATTTATAATTAAGGAAACTGGGAACATTATATAGAATGCATTATATAGGCCTATATATGGGGGGGGGGCTTATAACCAGAATATGATTTTTGTTAGCAAATAGATGGGCTTATATTTGGGGGGGGGCTGTGTGGTGGTGATTTCTTGTGTTGATGTGATATTTCAAGGTGATTGCGCAGTGATTTGATTGAGAATTAAAAATGGAGAGGAAAAGGAATTTCCTCATTTGCTTTATATATTGATCAAACACTCTGGTTGCCCAAACTCATTGCTTGGGTACCTATGGTTTTTGGTTACAATCAGATACTGGAATTGACTTCCCATTTGGTTTCTCACAAGGATCAAAACATCAATATATTCCCTGTGTGGCATAATTCATAACATACTCAGTCAGTAGTCTCTTTATCACCCTCGTTTTCAATGACTTCTAAGCGGAAAACTTCAAGGAAAAACTCTCTCACAAAGTTCCTTCGCTTTTCTAACTGTGATTTCAATTTGGCAAGATCTGAGGGAACATTTTGTATTCTTCCTGTGAGAACCATATCATTCTTGTTTTCAATTCCCTTTTCAAATTTTTTTCCCAGTTTTGTTGGCACTTTGGCAAGCATATTCAGTGCATACACTTTACCCTTTACACTCCGTAAGGACTGCAGTAAAATGATTTTTGCAAGCTTTCTTTCCTCCCCACCAATCATTGCAGTAGACGACACATTCAAGTTGATAAGCTGCCTGAATTCTAGTCTGATGGCCACACGTGGTTTGAAGAATGTGAGCGCATAGGCTGATGGGACTTTAGACTTCTTTAAACACAGTTCCACGCAGCTTTGCTGTAAGAATTCGTCCGCTTTTGTTTTAATACTAAATTTGGTACCAATGTCCTTGTTTTCGATCGCCACCGGAGAGCACAAATAGACTTGCAGCGTTGGAAAGATTAGGATCGCCAAAAGGACCGGTAAATAAAACTTGAGCAAGGGTCGTAGACTCTTCACTGCCAAGCACAATACAACGGGCAACACGAGTAAGATGGGAAGAAAGGAGGCAATGGTTAGCCGTCCAAAAACGTTCTGTGCATTGGCAAACGTATCTGCCGCGGAGCCGATTAACCAGGCTAGTGAAGGAAATATCATAAGGCCGAGGAAAAGGTAGTACTTTATGTTTGATTCACTCTCCTTTGATTTTCCTTTGCTTCGACCTTTTGGTTTGACTTCCCGTCCTTCTGTTTCCTGATCGTCGTGTTTCCCCATGTTGAACAGCTGAAGCCAATGCGATCTGTGATTCAAAATGCTGAACGTCTGTAATTTTGTTTAGCAACCCACGGCGCCCACAGGCACAGAAATTTCACAACAATGTAGTCCTTACGCGAATCGTGAAAAGTTGACCAAACAATGAATTTGCTATTGGTACTTTTTGTGTCACGTGTCATTCTTTCATTTGCTTGTGACCTTCACTAGTACTATAAATACCGTGGGGGTCATGGAAAGTATATTGATCAACTCAATTAGTGCCAGGAAAGATTTCTCACTAGATCGTGGTCTGTTTTTTTTCCTAAAATTAAAACCGGTAAATATGACAAGTTTGAAGTTTGGTTAATGTTGCTGTCAGAAAGCAGTGGGAGATATTTTCTAAATATGTTCCAGGTTGATATTTTCTAAATTTTGCCATTTTTGGCCGGAGCAATACCTCCGTGAAGAGTTTGAAATAATGCCACTCTCAAAGCCTCTCAAGAGTTTGAGTGATAGCCAAAATAATCTTGAAATCCTTAGAAATTGTCTTCATATTTTAAAATACTAGTATACTACTAATATATTTATTTTTTACGTGGCCCGTTCAAATGAGTTGAGAAGCAATATTTGTTTTTCTCCTCCCCACTGTACTGAGTCATCTGCTGCCCTGATGTTGACGAGCTCGGAGCGGTTACCAAGCCACGAACGAAAAGGGCGCCAACTGCGAAAATGTCGTCTTCCGAAGAACTCCTGTTAAGAGCTTTGGACGAATTGTCTTTGGCCTCTGTATCAAAGGATTGGACCGATCAAGTATGGCAGACAGATTTCTGTGAGAGTCATGAACTTCCAGACTGCATTGAAGCAGGAATCGAAGAAAATGAATACTATAAAACGACGTTAACGAAAGCTTTGAGAGCTTGTCGAGACTGGGGTGGAACGACTGATCAAAGCATTTCAGAATCCACAGAAAAAGGTACTGAACTTAACTCTGGACTTTCAGTGTTTCTGGCATAGTCTACAACGTAAATTTGTTTTGAATATACGCGTGTTTTCAAAGAAAGCATTGTACGAAAGCAAGTTTATAGTACGACACGGCGGTTGTACGTTCGAATTCATTTCATACCATCACATAACGTCTTATTTCAACATGTTGACATCTTGAACTCAACTGAAGCGATTCATCTTGGATGGAAACCAGGGGCTGTTGAATTACAATTTAGATATCCTTAGACTATCTAGAGCAGGGAAGGCCAGGAGTATAATTTAATTAATGAAGGTCAAATTTCTTATTGCTTATTCGTGGGAATGCCCCCCCCGAACATTTTGCAGAATGGAAGCAGACCTGTCAATCTCTGGGCACTATACTAGAAACCTGGAGAGGAAGCCCAAAAACCTGAAGATTTCAGAAAAAAACCGGGAGATTCTGGTTTGTTTTTAAAAAAATCAATCAGAATGCAGGGTTTTCAATACTTTTTCACATTTCTGGCACCTTCTGCAAAGTAGCTGGAGAAATAACATCAAAATCTCCCCATTTCATACTATTTTCAATAGAGATTCTTGCTTTGTCTTTATAAAGTAGCTGGCACAAATAACTAGAGTAGATGGTGAATTTTTAGCAGTTTTAGCAGTCCCAGCCACAGTCCCAGGTTTAAAACAGGGTTAGGTTGCCTTTGCAGTTGATTGGCTGTGCCATGCTGATGAGTCCTAATGAGGATGAAACGGCTGTCCATGGCTGCTGATACTGCTTGGGTAAATTGGCTAAGTGCATGTGTGTTTAAAGTTTGGCTAAACCAAGAGAGTGTTAGTTGTGACCTTGCAGTTTACTGTGGTTCTTTGTCTTAATGTTATCGTCTCATTCCACAGTATTGACATGGCCACTGCATGCCCCCAGAATAGATATAAGCTTTAAAAATTGGGGTTGGGGTGGGGATGGTACAATGTGCTGACAGCTGTGTCTCTTGGAAAAGTAGGCCCCTGGGGAAGGTGTGTGTTTTGACCTACTCCCTCTTTATGAACTAAGTTCCTCATTATATATATTTTTCACTTATATTTTGTGCAGGCTTTTGGAATATCCTTGCAGACAATGGAGTTTCTCATCGCACATTTATTGCTGTATTGTACTCCTTTATTGACTCCTGTAGCAAGGTAAATCAGTGTCAAATAACAGTTTGTGTTTGGATAAAGTTGTTTAACACTGCTGTTTGTGTTAGAAGGCTGACTTTCAAGTAAAACTGAGTCATGTTGCACACTGTAGTTTCTGAAGTGTGACCATTCAACTGAAAGCTCTTGATGAGTTACTATTAAGCCTTACATCCAGAGAATATATGCCTGGGTGAGGTGTCACAATTTCTCAGTACAAGAGCAAAACCCAAAGTGTGATCATTCAACTTGAAAATCAGTAAAGAACAAGTGTCAAGAGTGGAAACCATCAAGGATTTTGAGAAAGTCTAATTTTCATGTTATTGGTGACTACTCTGTACCTTTCAGATCTTATTCTACAGTTGAAAAATCAAAATAATAAAAATTTGGCCTTAAGAGTGAAAAGCTAAGGTTAACAGTGATTCAAATCAACATTTCTGTTGTATAATATGAGAAATTTTGTTTTACGCTATTAGAATAATATTGATCAGGGATTACAGAGCTGTTCATTCATTTGACAGATTTTTGTTTTGAAATTATTTGTTAAAAATTGCCTTTTTCAGACTAGACTATTATTTTGTAACACTGCTACTTTATTCTTCCAGATTACTCCACTTGGGCCAAAACTTGAAAGTGGAGTAACTTCTGCCCATATTTATGTGGTTCTCAACCAGATCCCAGGTAAATACTTGTACAGGACAGACACGTTACTAACCCTACCTGGACTGGGTAGGGAATGAGTACCCCTTCAATGTTATCCAATGTTACTCCAAAACGGATAAAGCTATCAACATAAAACTTGCTGACTTTTCCTAAAATTTATCTGCGACCAATTTAAAGTGTTAATTGTGGCACTATCATCCACTTTGTTGCCATAGCAACCATATTTTGAGTGATGGTTTTTCAGAAATGAGACCCAAAATTATATTTTATATGTTTTTTGGATTTAGCTCTTAAATTGTATTTTTCAGTGACTAAAACTCATTTCTGAAATTTTTGATCAATTTAAATCAGTTAAGGTCATTTTATGCTGTCACCAAACAATTCAAGATTGCTGCCTCAAAATGCAAGATGGCAGATTTGTGATGTCATAATTGAAATCACCAATTACCAAAAGTTGCATTATAGAATATAATTTTACTAAGTATACCAATTGTAGTACAGCAACTTTCATAATAAAGAGATGAAGGAGGAACTCAAGGTGAATTCCCCATAGGTTTGTTTGACACCAAAAAAGCTGATCCATGTAGGGTTAACAGGGCACTGAAGTTAAAAGATTGAGCTGGTTGCCAAGGAAATCAGAGCTGTGTCTTATAAAATGCATTAGTACTAGGGTTCGATGCCCTTGTTCTCGTCAAGGTGTTATTAAACCACTATAATTTATGGAAATGTTTTTTACTGGATGGTGTCAAAGAGATTGATCTGGTTGATGACATCGTCATTGCCATAATCATTATGATATCACAAAAAGATACAACTGAAAATAGTGCATGCTGATGTTACAGATTTTCACTGACTTTACTCTGCGGAATTTTCCTATGCATTGTCTGCAAAAACATGAATAATTTTTGTAAAAGGTTTTGTATAGGGAAATATGAAAAGCAATCAAGTACTGTAGTTTTTATGATAATTAGTAATTCATGGACACATTTTTTTAATACTGCTTCATACTTATATGCAGACAATGTATAGAAAAAATGTGTCAGGATAAAAATTAATTGGCAAAAATCAGTAACATGTGCATGTTATTTTCAGTATTATCATTTTGTGATGTCATAATGGTTACTAGTTTGACAGTGATGACATCATTACTGACAGTAACCTGTCCAATCTCTGTCCAACAAGAAAACATTTTCATGAGTTTTCATGAATTAATATTAAAATGCATATTACTGGGCTCTGATTTCTTTAGCAACATGCTTTTTCTTTTACGGCAGTTTGTGTTACTTCAGGACTATTTTAAATATTTATGTTTGGTTTTAAGGTTGGGAGACCATAATTTCACTCAGCTGCTGAAGCCAATGTCTTGTACACTGTCACATCTATTTTAAATTTGTTTAGAATAGTACAATGATGTTTGTTCATTATAGTATCTTGCAAGGCCCCATTGTCTCTTCAAATTTCAGATGTGGCTTTATTAATTGCAAGATGTCATCAATGTGTTTTGCAGTGGCCTATTATTTGATGTTACAGAGAAATACATGTAATAATTTGTTATTAGTATTATTGAAATTGTTGCTGTTATTGTTATTAGCATTATTATTAATATTATTATTGCGATGTTAATATTATTATTAATATTGTAATTTTTGTTACAGTACTCAACTATACAGTCAATCATTGCTATGTTTCCCTTCAGCTTCACCTTTAAATTATATCTGGTATGGTGTAATCTAACAATTGAAAATGCTTTGTCTTATGTGCCCTTGTATCTACATGTAGGCAGTGGAGCATACAAAGTTTTTCACCCACTCTTGTTTGATAAAGCCATTGACATTCTCAAATTATGGCCAAGACAAAAAGGTACTGGAATTCAAAGTTGTAAATAGTAATAACAATATTCTCTGAAGTGGAGGTGACTAGTGGCGAATATTTTCTGCTGGACACTGACACTGAAGGGAATAATTTATTGTTTTACTATTTGCCAAACTAGTGAATAGAGACTGAAGTTGGAGCTTTATTTTCTTAAAAAAAAAGCAAAACTTCACATGTTAGGCACATGCTCGCATGCAGTCGTGCATGAGTGGCCAGAGGTGAATAGCACTCAGGACAACCCTAGTTTGATTAACCAATCAGAGCACGCAAAAAGTACTATTCATTGGTTTGGCAAATACTAATACAGTATATATTAATAATATTCTTGGCTCATACATATCATGGTATTTATTTATTAGCACTGATTTACGGATGTGTTTTCTGGTTGCATTGCTTATAAATGTGTGTTATACATGTCTTCTTCCCCTCAGTACTTGTAAGGAGTACTTTTCTACTGTTCTAGAGTCCCCACTAAGTATTATTAGTAATTTTAATTTATACTAATAACAAAATATTATTAAAAGATCTCAGTATATATTATTAAAAAAATATTAATTAAAAATATCTTGGTAGCTTTGTTGCATGTAAATAGTTTTTAGTGTAATTTACTGGTCAGTGGTTATGCCAGCTGACCCTTTGATTGTTTCTAATCCAGGGAAAATAAATATCAGTTTGTACTTCCCAGAGAAGACTGGTTTTACAAGTTGAAATAGTAGAGAAATAAATCAGAGAGTTCTGATAATCCTGTAGTGCTGACGCTGCTACACCTCCCCCGGGGGGGGGGGGGTTGGTGTACTCCTTATAGTCAGGTATTTTTCCAAATTTTTCTATGAGCCCCTCTGACATCCTACCTAGGAGTACCCCCCTGGGCACTTCACATCCACCTCCTAACTGTGCCCCTGAAATCTTTCCGCAATCAGGAATTACAGATTAAATCATGCAAGATATTAATATTTTGCTGTTTAGGGGCAAACAAGCGCAAACGTAAAGAACCTCGTGGTGAAGATGAACAATCCTCAGGACATCAAACAAAGTCTCGCAGAATAGCAGCTAGTTCACAGAGACGAGGTACGGAAAATAACAGGATACATGAGGTCCAAAAAGACCATGGATGTAATTTTGTTTTGTTGTCAGAAAAAAGGATTACAAGTGCTGATAACTATTCATATGTTATGTTAGAAATGCAGTTATTTGGGATACAGTGTGATTAGGTAGATATGTGTTATGGTTTCTAGGGTTATGTTAGTGGTTGTTAAGGATACCTTAGTGATTCATAGAGATATGTTTAATGCTATTCAGACTGGGGGTGGAAAGTGCCTATCTTATAAATACATAAAGAAGCATTTAAGATATAATGGGGAAAATCTATGACTTTTACCAGAATTTATCAGGGAATATTTTGATGTGCCAAACTTGTATCCATGGTCTAACCAGCTTCCATGGTAACCATATTTTGAGTGACATGTGTGGCAAAATTTTGGAAATCAATTTTTTCCTTTAGTATCATTTTCTCATTTCTTTGCTTCAATATTTATAGTTTTGTTAACCAAAGTTCATTTAGACATCATAATTGAAATTACTAATTGTCATTGCATTGGTAATTAATTAATTAATTAATTAGTACTCGAACTTCATTTACTTATCTCTCGTAATTTTGAATGTTACAGGCTATGGGCACTTTTTGCTTACTCCAGTCAGAGAAATGCCAAAAGCTTATCTGAATAGGATTAATGGCTGTTAGGGATACGTTAGTGGTTACTAGGGATATATATTAATGGTTGCTAGGGATATGTTACTAGTTGCTAGGGATATGTGCAGTGCTTGCTAGGGAAATATGTTAGTGGTTGTTATGGAAACATGTTAGTGGTTGCTAGGGAAATATGTTAGTGGTTGCTATGGATACCTTAGTAACCACCAAAGATGTTATTAAAGGCTATTAGAGATATGAAAACAGTTGCTAGAAATATATGTTAGTAGTTGCTATGGAAACATATTAGTGGTTGCTAGGGAAATATGTTAGCAATTGCTAGATACATATTATTGGTTGCAAGGGATATGTTTTTAGTGATTGCTATGGATAAGTTAATGGTTGCTAGGGAAATATGTCAGTGGTCTCTATGGAAACATGTCAGTGGTTGCTAGGGAAATATGTTTAACTTAGTAATTGGTAGGGATATGTTAGTGGTTGCTAGGAAAATGTTATGGTTGATAGGGAAATATGTTAATGGTTGCTATAGAAACTAGTTAGTGGATGCTAGGGAAATATGTTAGTAATTGCCAGGCATATGTTAGTGGTTGCTAGGGGTATGTTTAAAGTGATTGCTAGGGATATGTTAATGGTTACAAGGGATATATTAGTGGCCATTAAAGATATGTTCAAGTTTTGTTAGGTATATATGTTAGTGTTTATTAGGTGTGTTAATGGTTGCTAGGGATGTGTTAGTGGTTGTATTAGGGATATATTAATGGTTGCTAGGGATGTGTTAGGGATTACTAGGTTGTGTTAGTGGTTACTAGCATTACTTAGCAGTTGCTAGGAATATGTGTAGTGGTTGCTAAAAATGTGTTGATGATTGCATGCTAGGGAAATATGTTAGTGGTTGTTAGGGAAATATAAGTGGTTGCTATGGATATGTTAATGGTCGCTAGAGAATTATGTTAGAATAGTTGCTAGTAAAATATATGTTAATGGTTGCTAGGGAAATATGTTAGAACGGTTTCTAGGGAAATATATCAGTGGGTTACCATGGATATTTTAATGGTTGCAATCTGCAAGTAGAAAACCAAATTTTAGATTTTTGAGCAGGTTTACTTGGGACTCTCTTTAATGGAAAAAAATCACTTTCAATTGGTATACATATATCAATTATCAAAGTTTAGTTAATAAACAACAACTTGCCAAAACTGCACTGTAATTCTTGGACATAATTGAATTCTTCTTGACAGTTGCCAGTCAACCAGAGGCTAGAGTAGATATGGATGATGATGATGATGATGACAGTGATGAAGAGAACAGTGACAATGAAGTTTATGGTAGGCGTGTAGACAATGAAGAAGCAAAGGCCCAGCTGAAAGAACAGCTGAGAGCTCTTTTACAGGTGGGTACCAAGAGTTATTTATTTTATTCATTTGTAACTTATGCACAAGCACAGTTTTAACTAAAAGCCATTTTAAAATTCTTAAATAATTGTTAGAATGGTAGGTAGAGCTAAACTTGCAGGGCATAAAACTTCACTTGTCTGGTCATCTGAGACAAGTGAGTTCAAACTGTGGACAACTGAACTTCCCAAGGCACTTGTCTAAATAGACGAGTGGATTGCAACCAAAACACAAAAGATATTCATTAGACAAGCAGCTTTGTTTTAAGTATTTAAGGGTATCTTAACATTGCCAGCATGTTCATGTTCAAAATTATACATGTCATTCCACAAATGATTGATTGTGCATGAATTATGAAAGATGTCAAAGAAAAATGTGTTGTTTGTCATGCCAGAAGCATTGTGCAACAACCATGTCCATGTGCAGAACATGTGACTTGAACAGAGCACAAATTCGTGGGTCAGTGAGTTACTTTCAACATGTTATTGCAGAATCATTTACTTCAGATCTCTAGAAAATTTAGAATCCTATTAAAAGGAAATCAGCCACTGAAGATGATAAACTGGCCATGGAGCAGCCTAAAAGAGCTCTTCGACAAAAACAAAACATGTCAAATTACCAGTAATTTTTGTTGTTTATGACATAAATTGATCTGCAAATATTTGCCAAAATATAATTAATGGCAGTAGCAACCTAACACAAACATTTGGATTTAGGCATTAAATTGTTCACTGTTTTCAGTCTTTTTTCCTGCCAACTGAAGTTCTTAAATGTTCATAACAACATGACCAGATGATCAAACATAGTTACTTGCTCTTCAATTCTGTCCCAGCAGTTTGCACATTTTGTTTCTGAGCATAACAGATTTCTCTGAGAGTTTCTGCAGCCTAATTCTTTAGTTAATACATGTATTTCAATTGAATTTGCTTTTTGTTGATACTGAGCTCTCTCTCTATCTGCAGTATAATTATTCATTAATTTGTCAAAAGTGTAAAAGTGGCAAGGCGCATCATATTGCATTCCTTTAGCTCTTTTATACATCTCTGGCACATTTGTAGAGGATTTGTGCCTTGACCTTTGAACTTCATGCTCAGTGCACATAATGTAACTTGTTCATTTCCAGACAGGGTGGAGTGTGAATTATGCATTCTTAACAGAATGGATAGACTATTGTTTCTGCATCTTTGGAGACATTACATGCTTTTTTAAACATTACAAGTTTTTAGAATTTTATTGTAAGATTCATTTAGCTTTTTATACAAAACATATTAAATGAAATGAAGCTTTTCTTTATTATTTTTTAAAATATTCAAAAGGGAGGTTGTTTTATATATTGTTTAAATAATTATATGGACAAATAGACTTTATGTTCAGACAAGAAAAAAAATGGATTTCACTTGAATGGCAGGTGAGAAAATGAAATAAACTTATTGCAAGTCAATTTTACAGTACTAATTACTAATTTTGTTCCACTTTGTTTTCTAAAATAATAAATTGGCAGGTCACAATTTTTTTTCTATTTCCAGCCCTGTTTGAACAGAATCAGAGGTCAAAGCAGTTGTGAATAGTTGGGTTCAAGAAATAATGTATTTACTAAGTAGGTGGTTGAAGAAGAAGAAACTAACCAAAGAAATTTATCAGAGTGGAAAGTTAAAAATTAACAACTAAACAAGAATATGTGTCTGTGGAATATGGTTCTCTCTAAACAAGAGTTCTTCCTTCAGGATCTGGTGCTGCTGCTAAGTTCCATCCCTCTCAAGGAATCTGAGCAAACCATTCATCATGTCATCCAATTGTTGGTCGAACTTACAAGAACTGATCTGGATTTCTTCAATAACAGATTCAACCTTGACAAGTAGGTATTCCCAGATATGTATGGGATAGTAAAAAGTAAAGTCTGTTCCATTCAAGGATTGAAGAAGCCAAATTCGCTTATTAGAGATAGTACTTAACTCTGGTTTCTGTAGCATGAAGTGACCAGGAGTGTGTTTGTTTAAAATATATCTTTTGAAGGGTGCATTACCATAGTGATAGTAATATTTTTCACAAAAGTCATGTGAATTACAAATGAATGGCAAAATTTTAGAGTGAAATTATAGAGTAATTTGCCGCCATGGTATTAGATCATTAATTTTGTACGATGTCGATATAGCTATTAAATGACAATTTTTGCAACCAATTTTGTCATCATATAGAGCTGACATCTTCTCTGTCAAGTCCATTGCCCAACTGGCATACATGGTAAGTATGAAGAGTTTTGAAGTCAAATTTTGTATTGTAAAATTGCAGTTATGATACTGGTAGGAGACTTTACTTCCACAATTTTTACCATGCTTCAAGTACAGGGTTGACTGGAGAAAGTTTCATTTATAGAGAAAGCTTTTACATTAATTGGCCAAAATAATTTCTTCCTTGTTTGAACTCCATGTTTAGTTTTCAATGCAAGAATAAACTGATATGTGTTTGCCAGTGGTTGGTTAAATGTATCACTGCCAGAGTACCCAACCTACAGACCATCCATCATCAGGATTTTGTTGAGAAGGGGAAATGTTTCAAGTGCTGAAAGCATGACCCAATTAAGGACTAGGGGTGGTGAACGGTCCTCTAGAAAACATGGGTCTCGAAATCTCGCACCGCCACATCATGGGTCTCGGAATCTCGGATTTTTATGTGGA